>SNQJ01S0205009.1:0-16618 GCA_010110895.2 Picea sitchensis | reverse complement strand
TGCTACCATCACCTAAGAACATTCTAGAGGAAGAATATTCTAGAAGTGGAACCTTCTAAGAAGTCCTTTTACATTTATTATATCTAATTACTCATTTATTATATCTAACTACCATAGTGGGCCTTATTTAATAATATAGTGGACCTAGTCCACCTTACATTGAATGACCTCCACTATTATAACTATGGGCCCTCTGGGGCCCCCCACTACCTCTATAGCTACCTTACAGTTTTGGGCTTATGTAATGGGTATGGGAATGTCATCCCATAGGTTCACCCATGCTTAGGCCTATTTTGTAATGTATAAATAGATGTCTACGCGATGTAAGAAGTAGTGAATAGTGAATAGTGAATAGTGACTAGTAGTGACTAGTCAGTTGCAAGTGTGCTAAGTGTTAAGTGCTAAGTGCTAAGTGGTAATTTATTTGTGCATACTATGTGAGGCTTGTAGAGCTAAGTGCAAGTGATTGTAAGAGACTGTGGAAGGCTTTGTGCTATAGCTCAAGGAAGGAGGATCTAGTGAGGTGCATAGATCTCCTGTCCTCTACAGAGTTGATTTTGAGTCTTTGGGCATGTAAAAATATTGATCGAATCTAATAAAGAAGGCAAAGAGTTGGTGGACGTAGCCCCAGGGTGGGGGTGAACCATGTATATCTTGTGTCGTGAATGCTTTGTGATTTTTGGATGTTCTTTTGTTCATGTTATTCAATGCTTAGCGCGGTGTTAGATGATAGATGAATCTGATATGATAGCTTAGTATTGAATAATGTGAATGAATGCTAGATCTAATATCTATTGGTATGCTTAGTTATTGAATCTATTGGATCTGTGTGAATGTTGCGTTGATATGTTGTTAGGTTTTAGCTGCGTTGTAAACTAAGATTGAATATTGATGAATCATAATTGCTAAGTTATCTGTTAAGGTGTTACAATCACAGATCTGTGTCCCATCTAAGGTTGTAGACACCTGAGTTCTACAACCACTCCTTCCTCTACCTCGAATGAGACTTCATCTACTTCGCAGGTGTTGCCGAAAGGGCCGGTAGTTAGGGTTTGTTTTGTGTGATGTTGTGGCGTTGAACCCTTGGTCTGCCCCTATTCCAACAATGAACTAAATGTAGGCTCTTACAACCCACGGACAATGCCAACACTCAACATCCCCAATTGGTATGGATATTTTTCATCTTGAAGTCTTTTTCCAATCATAGTTCTATTGATAGTCTTCTACATTGCACACGAAATCATTCCACATTTGAAGGACTGACCCTACCTTGTTCCTCATACTGAAGAGTAATTATGAAACTAAAAATACTTTCTCCTACCCAACAAACAGGCCTCTACATCCTCATCCTTATTGTGTTCACCATCAAAATTCGGTGGTTTTATTTTATTCATTTCTCCTTATATCTCATCCACCCCATACCTCTTCTTATGCTTCCTGACAGGAAATGGACTTGAAATACTATGTTCTCTCCTAGTTGAATTCCTTGCAGAGTGATGGTGATTCCTAGCAACACTTCTAGTTCTTATCCTCTCATCATGAAACCCATGAATCCCTGATCTTCTTGAATCAGTATCCTTATCCATATTCTTCTCTATTCTGTCCAATTTTTACATTAACTTAATGTTAAAGCCTTCTTTCTACTCCTTGGATTTCATAAGCTTTTCGTTATTGGATTTATAACTTTGGACATCCTTTTGAAAACTTTTGATGGTCTCTACCAAGTTCATTCTTTCTCCCTTTCTGTCTTCTCCATTTCCATTGAATTATGTTACTGTAGTCCCCATGCCCATACCAAATATTTTTCTTTCATATTCATAATTATAAGTTCCTTGGAAATCATCCATGTCTTGGTTTACTAATCTTTCTGTTGAATTCTACTTACTTCAAATTGTGTTCTTGGTTTAGAAATAATTTATTTATGATTTCTTGTGAATTCTTAATATCCTTTATTTATACATTCTTAAGTGAATACATGGACTCCGTTGTCCAATAATTCTCATGACTAACTCACGTGTTCCCCTTCAAAATATTTGAGCAGGAAGACTGTTAATGGCCTGATAGGGAAGAAAAAATTGTTAGCATGAGCATCATCGATTTGATTCTCAAGTATCATCCAAATATATTTGAACTAGATCTTGGCCATTGGTCCATTATCTTGGATATCAGAGTGCTCAACATGGCCCTGATACTCAGTAACTGCTTGATCTAGACTCTAGTTCAATATCAGCCATCAAAACATTTTACCCATATTTAGAAATTTTTCTTAAGTTTATCACAGTTTCATGAGTACATTTCATTCATTTTATAACTTTTTCCTCCTCCAAAATGCATCTTGGTGTTCCTTTGTATCCATTATACACCTATAATTAGTCATTTTCTATGAGATCTCACCACGGGTTTACGGTCATTTTCTTATGCTTCATCTCCTCCGTGATATCCTTCACACCCACAAAGTCTTGACACTTAGTCAAATTTCAAAATTTCACCGCAGTTTCAGGTGATCCCATATTTATTTTACTCTTATAACCACATGCACCCTTTCACCCAAAAAATCCTTAGGACTTTGCCGATTTTTCCATTTCTTATTGTAGGTCCGCGGAAATACCATACCTCTTAAAACTATACCCACCCATCTGCCTGAAAAATACTTAGTACTTATCTGATTTTCCACTTCTTATCGTGTGCTTGAGGGTCCGCGGGGATACCATACCTCTTTTCATATCCCTGATTCTCTCTGTGCTCCATGAGAGCTTTACACTTAGACAAATTCTAAGATCTTACCGCGTTTTCATGGGACTAAAATTTGGCCTGGCACATGGCTCCACATCACCTGCCAACTTTCATACCATACAACATGTACCTTTCACCGTGGTATTGCACATATTTCTTCTACCAAATTAGCTGACACGTGGATTCCACGTTATGCCGACATCATGACACGGAAAAATACCCAATTTGTTTTTTGATTTTGCTTATTTTAAAAATTTCGAAAGAGTCTCATTTTGAAATTATTTATGTGGCCACCATTACAACTTGTAATTAATCTTAATACAACCAAATTGGGTATGTACATACAAATTCAATCGCTCTGTAACTTCAAATTTCAAAATTTTTAAAATAAGCACATTTTGAAATTATTTATGTGGCCACCATTACAACTTGTAATTAATCTTAATACAACCAAATTGGGTATGTACATACAAATTCAATCGCCCTGTAACTTCAAATTTCGACCATCTATGGGCCTGAATATAGTCAATTAGAGGCTAAATTTTACTATACTTAATTTTATGGGCTTGATTCTTCACATTACCCATGAAATTTCTCTCAATTTTACCACAGTAATTTAATAAACTAGGTTGCAAACATACTCCAAAAATTAATTCTCTGTGAATTTCTGCTCCAGCATTCTGCTAACTCGACCCATCCAGGATTAGTGTTCAAACCTAGGCTCTAATACCACTTTGTAATGTCCCCAACCACCCAAGTTGGGCCACACCACACAAAACTCTCCCAATTACATCTTTGATACCACAATGTATCATCCCCAACTTCCTACTGGGCAAGTCCACTCGAAAAATTCTGAATTTTGATACCCTTAAATTAAATCATATATTCTACATATGAACAACGTTATGCAGAATAAAAGAAACACCCAACCACAACAATTCATACATAGAAATACGAATAGATATTCCATAACATAAAACTCATAATTACACACACAATAATTGAAATAAGCACATGATATACACTTATCTCATGAAATAAACACCAACTACATGTAGACCTTCCACGTTCCTCCTAGTCGTAGACCAAAATGCTCATAATATTAGCAATGGGTCACCCCCAAGCTGGGGATAAACTCTACCCTCACAAAGGAAGTTCTAGGTCAGTCTAAGGTTTGACAATAAACATCAACTCTCAAAGTCAGGTGTTGGATTACTAAGAGGGGGGGGGCGGGTGAATTAGTAATGAGCAATTATACAACTTATTAATCCTTTAAACCACAATGTATATTCTTTTTAATTATTCAACCATGTTCATGTGTTCATCATCAATATATTATTGTATCATAAACATTAACATCCATCAGTGCATAATAAACAATAACAAAGAAATCCACACAATGCACAATACACCAATATTTACATGGAAACCCAATGCGGGAAAAATCATAGAATGATTTTCTTATATGTCTTTAAGAATTAAATTCAAGGAAGAACCAACTTCCAATTCTCCAACTCCAACTGGAAGGAGGCTCCAACCCCCTAATTTCTTAGGCTACAACCTGGGGGAAGCCCCAACCCACCAATTCTCTAGCTACAACCAGAAGGAGGCTACAACCCCCTATGTTCATCAGCTACAATTAGAAGGTGGATACAACCACCTATCCTTTCCCCATCCTTCTGCCCTAAAATATAAGTGTCAAATGATAAAAATACTGATACACTATCACTGTGAGATATATCATTGTAAACTTGTATCAATCTGTACCAACAACCTATAACCAAACTATTCCACTGAACTATAACCAACATGTACCTATACTCAGCCTRTACCAACAAAAACCAACATGTATGAGACCTTTATATAATGCARCTCGCATATGTATGTTCTCTGTCTATACTACATCATGTGTATGGACACACCCTGTCTATACAACAACCTACGTACACCATCAGAAAACTAGGGTTTTCACCTTCTTTGAAACTTCAAACACATTTTTGTGTCTGTCACCTCAACCTACAACCTGTTACTATGTCTTATATGTAACTATACCCTTTGCATACATCATCTTATATATCCCTTAACCAGGTGCATCTATATCTCTCTAGTCGTGTGCCATATATGTGTGTATAATCATGAACAAGTGTAATAACCCTCACATGGACTAGACATCAAACCATTACTAATATGCAACCTCACACCATAAAAGCAACTTCACAACCACTTCACAACCAAAACCCTCAACGGTACCAACAAATACAACTATGTCTCAATACTTAAACCAACAAGATGAACCATTGAATAATACCAACATACTAGTGTTGCATTTATGTAGACCTATATCATACAATAAGTTCCATACAACCAACACCCTCTCTAGGGAAAAATCTCAAACTCCCATAACCATATCTCATGGAGACAACAATATCCAACTACACATAATAATATGACATACCTTTTGAATGTGTAGATAGATCTGTTGTACCTAATCACTATAGACCTTCATGGGAGCTTGATTTCAAAATCTAAGAACATTGCACCCTCATCAAATCAAGATTTTAGGGATTTTACCACATGTACATGCCCTATTACCCTGCCATCCTGTGTACATATGCACCCTTCTCCACTACAGTCTATGCACACCTCTAAAACCAAGGTTTTTCAATATTACTGCAATTGCGAAACTTTCACCGCCAACCCTTCGTGCTACCTCACACTTGTGTAACTTCAGATGTATCAATGAGTATTTGCAATAAAACATACAAAATAATAGATATTCAATGTGCTCAATAGATGCTAATAGGAGAACCTTTCTCTCTTATTTATACTTCCATGTAGCTTCCTCAATGGGTTACCATCTAACCAACTTAACCCAACTTTCTTATTTTAGGCCTAACCCACTTCTAACCACTTGTTCACTTATAACCACTTTATCCACAAATAGTAAAATCTCCACTTCTAGCTGCAAATAATTCATTTTTAATTAATTTCTTATTGCAACAAATTAACCCATGATTAAATCCTAGTTTCACCCACTTGACTAGTCAACTTCTTCTAGAAGCTCCTAGAATAATTGACTTCTTTGACCTTCTAGGGGCTTCTATATAACTCATGAGGGTTATCCAACTTCATATGGCCATATCTATCTAACCGTTAGTATTTATATGACATTCCACATATAATTGGAAATGGCATGACATGTACTATGTATATAGAATAGTATTACCTACATATTCACTAGTATTCATGCCATTATACCTCAAAAAAGCTCGTGTCCCTTACCCATAACTTTCTGCTACCGGACTTCTCCAAGGGTTGACATCAATCTACAATATCACTCTCCAAGGGTTGAAGTCAATGACAACCAACAATCCAAACCAACTATCCATCAAACTAATCAAACTATCTGACAATATCCCCCTTTGGCATTGATGAAAACACCAACATGGATGGAAACACTTAGTCATGATAACATTCATGCTTATAATCCTCATCAATGTTTCTATATCTCCCTGTTTGACATCAATGGAAAAGGGTATCTCCCTTTGGGGCTTCTCCCCTTGACTGAACACTCCCTCGGGCTACTCCCCCTGCTTAAATGTCTTTGATATTTCTCTTTGTTTCCAAGCCTCTGATTACTCTCTCTCCCTTCATCTGAATAATATCTTCCCCTTTGAAAAATGGTATCACTCTTGATGTTACACTAAAGTCATATCGCTCATGCTTCCCTTATGACCATTKTTTCCCATGGAATCATTCCTCTGTKCTCT
The DNA here is from genome assembly GCA_010110895.2 of Picea sitchensis. Classification (NCBI taxonomy): domain Eukaryota; kingdom Viridiplantae; phylum Streptophyta; class Pinopsida; order Pinales; family Pinaceae; genus Picea; species Picea sitchensis. Next base: position 10,115 of record SNQJ01S0205009.1, on the reverse strand, counting down.
CTCTCCAAGCATCTAACTCTCTATCCATACATTTGAAAAATATCTCCTCTTGGAATCATACCTCTATTCTTACCTCTTTTTCTGACAAATTATCTAAATTATCTTTCTACCCATCTTTCTTCTTTAGTTTCTCTCCCTTGACTTCTCTGCAAGATGTTGTGTAAAAAAATATAAGTCTTCCTGTACCTTCTACCTTTTGTATTTATTGTCCATTGGTGCTTCCTTGTGTAAACAACTGACATATATGAAAATCATTCAAGAATAAGCATTCAAATATTCCTGTGTCATTATCATCCATTATGAGAATTTTCTTTTATCTCTGAACCAATATATGAACCAACATTTGAATCAATCTCTGAATCCATGCTCTTATCCACTGTCATATATCTATCCAAACCTGATAAGTGTCCTTACGAATCCATCTCTGTCCATACTATCCAAGACTCTATTACTCAGTTATCCATAATGTTGACCCATCTGTCTTAGCTACTACATAGACTCCCCTGTCTAATATTCATATTACCTAGGAGTCTCCAAGATGAATGGCTCAGAACAATACTTGCTATGATGTAGAGTCATATTCCTCTTCATCGATATATACATCTTCCCTTTCATTCTCTTTCTGAATTTTGTCATCATCCTGAGTTTTGACATCTTCTTCATCCTCCACTTGAATTCTGACACTTTCCTCTTTGCATGTAAAGTCATCGTGTTCTTGTGCTGCTGCAAATCCTGAAAGTACGATTCCTTGGACCTGTTATTCATTTACCTGCTCCTCTTGTTTTTCACTTCTTTTACATACCTTATTGTGTCCCATATCAACATTTTTTTTCATGGGAGAACTTATCATGTTTCTGCAATTTCGAGTTGTGTGTCCATAGTTGTGGAATTTGTAACATTCAATATTTTGTGGGGCCACATAAGCATTTATTGATTGATTATTTATTTCATAATACCTGCAATATGCAACCTTATGTCCAAAGTTAGTACAATAAAAACAATGATAATAAAATAAATTTACATACCTGGGAGTAAATTATTTTCCTTGTGGTGTAGTTCTTCTGTAATTATTCCTTAGCTTATTAAGATATTCTCTTTGGTTGTTTCTTTCATAATGACTGAAGCTTCCTTGTTTCTTGAATGTAGAGGGTCTTCTGTATTCATTTCTTTCTAATTCATGTTAACTATGATTCCTTCCTTTGAGAACTTATGCATAACTCTCTTGTTTTATTGCTTTCGTCATGGAGCTTGAACCTTTCTCATTCTACATTTGGTTGTATCCTAATCCATACATGTCATAGTATGGCCTTTGATTGTTGATTATCTTATTTAATATCTTGGTGCTATATTGTTGCATGTCCTTCTTCTGGAGATATTTTCTTAGAGTGATTTCTTCTTCTTCTGACCTTTCAATCATCTTCTCCTTCTCTACTAGTTGACTTCTGAGTATTTCTTCAATTCTTCTGTCTTCTTCTACCGGGACTTTCAACTTTTTAATTACCTGGTTGACTTCCACTAAGTTGAGATTCTAAGTTTCGTTTAGTTATTTCTTGAGTGACTTGTTTTTCTTTCTTTCTTTCCTTAGTTCTTATAAGGCGCTAATTAATTCTTCTTTGATATAAACTTCATCTTCTTCTTCTTAACTGTCGGATTTTCTTGTTTTAATTTCCTTAGCCATAAATAGTACATTTTATGAATCACTGTTAGTTTCATCATCTTCACTAGATGAGGAACTGTCTTTTCTTGAGTATAGATTTTTCTTGAAGGATTTCTTTTTGTTTTCCAGTTTCCCTTTTGATATCTCTTTTCTTTCTTGGGCTCTTCCTCTTCATCACTATCTTCATTTATGGCATAAGGACACTTATTTGCAAAATGACCAATTTTACCACAATTAAAACATTTCAATGAAATCTTACCTTTATATTTACTTGTTCCATTTTGCAACTTTCTTACGAAGTTTTCCATTTCTCCTTCTTCTTTAGAATCATCGTTGCAACTACATTCCGACTTTGACTTTTGCTTTCTCTTTTTCTTTGTCTTCTTGGATTCTTTGAATGTTGCTTCCTTTGTAACTTGATTTTCTTGTTTTGTTCTCTTTTCATAGGCTTTGAATATTTCATGTAATTCATCCATGCTTACCGAATCCAAATCTTTTCTTTCTTCTAGTGCTAAGATCTTAGGATCAAATCTCATTAGAAGAGATCTTAGTACTTTTTGAACAATTATAGATTCATCAACTTCTTCTCTCAATCCTTTAATTTCATTCATTGTTTCATCAACTCATAAAAAGTAAGCTGCAATGTTTTCATCTTCCTTCATCTCCAGTTGTTCAAATTGGCCTCTCTAAGTTTGAAGCTTTGTTTCCTTGACTTTTGTGTCTCCTTCATAAGCATTCTGAAATTTGTCCTGTATCTCCTTTGCAGAGTTGCAATGCATAACTTTGACATATACTGAATCAACCATACCATTCAGGATGACATTTTTGTCTTTCAAATTATTTTCTTCAAGTTGCTTTCGATTTTTATCTATTGGAGGAACGATTGGTGCTCTGTATCCATCTACCACTAATCACCAAACATCAAATTCATGTGCTTGTACACATGTTTTCATCCCTCTGCTCCAGAATGCATAGTTTTGTCCATCCAACAATGGTATTCTATTTTTATACATACCATTTCTCTCCATGATCTACCTTGCAGTGGCTAAATTGTTTCTTTAAGGAACCACACTCTGATACAGATTGTTGGATTACTGAGAAGGGGCGGCGGGTGAATCAGTAATGAGAAATTATACCACTTATTAATCATTTAAACCACAATTTATATTCCTTTTACTTATTCAACCATGTTCATCTCTTCATCATCAATATATTACTGTATCATAAACATTAACATCCATCAGTGCATAATAAACAATAACAAAGACATCCACATAATGCACAATACACCAATATTTACGTGGAAACCCAATGCGGGAAAAAAACACAAAATTCTAAATTACATTCAGGGAAGCACTAAGTTCCAATTCTCCAGGTCCAATTGGAAGGAGGCTCCAACCCCCTAGTCTCTTAGGCTACAACCTAAGGGAATATCCAACTCCCCAATTATCTGGCTACAACCCCCTATGTTATCCGAATACAACCGGAAGGTGTCTACAACCACCTATCATTTCCCTGTCTCGCCGCCATGAAATATAAGTGTCAAATGATGAAACTACTACCACACTGTCACTGTGAGATATACCACTGTAAACTTGTATCAATCTGTGCCAACAACCTGTAACCAACTTGTGCCATTGAATTGTAACTAACCTGTATCTGTATTAAGCCTATACCAATAAAACCCAATAGGTACGTGACCTCTATATACTGCAGCTCGTGTATGTATGTGCCATGTCTATACTGCATCCCGCGTATGTATGCTCTTGGTCTATACAACAACCTGTGTACACCTTCATAAAACTAGGGTTTTCACATTTTCTGAAACTTCAAACACTTTTTTCTCTGTCACCTCAACCTGCAACTTGTCATTGTATCTTATCTATAATTGTACCTTGTGCATACATTATCTTATATATCCCTTAACCAAGTGCATCTATATCTCTCTAGTCTTGTGCCATACATGTGTGTATAATAATGAACAAGTGTAATAACCCTCACATGGAATAGACATCAAACCTTTATTGATATGCAGCCTCACACCATACAACCAACTTCACAAGCACTTCACAACCAAAACCCTCAACGATGTACCAACAAATACAACTATGTATCAATACTTGAACTAACAATATGAACCACTGAATAATACCAATATACCAGTGTTGTAATTCAGTAGATCTAGCTCATACCATAAGTTCCATACAACCAACACCCTCTCTAGGGAAAAACCTCAAAATCCCATAAGCATATATCATGGCGACAACAATATCCAACTACACATAAGAATATGACATACATTTTGAATATGTAGATAGATATGTTGTGTCTGATCACTGTATACCTTCTTGGGATCTTGCTTTCAGACTTTGAGAAACTGGAACCCTCAGGAACTCAAGATTTCATGTCTTTTCCCACATGTACGCATCCTATTATACTGCTAGCCTGTGTACGTATGCACCCTTCTCCACTATAGCCTGCGTACACCTAAAAAACTAGGGTTTTTTTTCCAGTATTTCTGCAATTTTGAAATTTTCACCATTAACCCTTCATGCTACCTCAGACTTGCGTAACTTCAGATGTATCAATGAGTACCTGCAATAAAATTTATACAATAATATATATTCAATGTGCTCAATAGGTGTTAATAGGAGAGACTTTCTCTCTTATTTATATTTCCATGTATCTTCCTCAAGGGGTTACCTTCTAACCAAATTAACCCAACTTTCTTATTTTAGGGCTAACCCACTTCTAACCACTTGTTCACTTATAAACACTTTATCCACGAATTGTAAACTCTCCACTTCCAGTTGCAACTAATTCATTTTTAATTAATTTCTTGTTGCAACAACTTAACCCACATTTAACTCCTAGTTTCACCCACTTGACTAGTCAACTTCTTCTAGAAGCTTCTAGAATAATTGGCTTATTTTCCCTTCTAGGGGCTTCTAGATAACTCATGAGGGTTCTCCAACTTCATATGGCCATATCTCTCTAACCATTAGGAGTTATGTGATGTTCCACATATCACTAGAAATGACATGACATGTGTTATCCATCTAGAATAGTCTTACCTACATATTCATTGATCTGCATGTCTTTATACGTCAAACAAACTCGGGTCCCTTACCCATAACTTTGTGCTACTAGACTTCACTGCCAGACTTATCCAAGGGTTGACATCAATCTACAATATCACTCTCCAAGGGTTGACATCAATGAAAACCAACAATCTAAATCAACTATCTGGCATCAGGTGTCAACTCTAGAAACCAACCTACAATCTCGCATCCCCCACATGCCTGTCCCACCCTAGGAAAAGTACCCCTTCTCTGCTCAACAATCCTTCGGCTACTCCACTTCCCTTCTAGGGCTTCAACAACAAGCCAAACAAGGAGTCTCAGAGCCCTGTAGCTACAACTTGTCACCTTGGAAATTATTTCCCACTAGTTCTCTCACTTGGAGAGAATGATCACGGGCCTCACAACCCGCCTCTTCGACGACGGGCCTCACAACCCGCCTCTTTGACCACGGGCCTGAAAAACCACCTCTTCAACAACAACACATGCCTGACAACCCGCCTCTTCGACCACAAGCCTGACAACCCGCCTCTTCAGCAACAACACTGGCCTGACAACTCGCCTCTTCAACAACGACCTTATCAGGTATAGGTACCAGAATGGAAGCCATAGTGTACCAGGGATGATAGGAGAGAATGATGGAATCATCCTCTATGAATGTTGGAAAATACACTAAATCTCCCTCTTATATATGCATGTGTCTTTTATGACACATGGAACTCAAGGAATGCACTTGTCCCCACTTAATAAACTTAGATTATATTCATATATCCATAACTTTAGCTTTAAGGAATATCAATATAATATTCCATTGGGCTTGATCCCCCTTATCTTAGCCATTTCCTAGACTCTTAGCCCCCCTTTCCCTTTCGAGTGGAGTTTATCCCCCCATCTCTTTTGTTGGGTCGATCTGTAGTAGTGATGTATTTTATTAATAGTATGAGTGTTTACATATTACAATAATAGGCTCACTAGCCTTTAGCATCTAGGCTCTCCAGCCTAATAATCACATAAGAATTCTAGCCTATAATAACCTAGCTCACCAACCTATAAAACATATTTAAATTTACAACTGGCGATCGACCTAGGGTATTACATGCCCAACATAGGATCATTCAAATTGGCTTAACATGGCCATCATTAGAATGAAGTCATGTGATAATGTCAAAGAGGCTAGATATATGTCGGAGTGTGTGTGTGTGTGTGTTTTTCAAGTTGGTCCAATGGAGTTTGAAAACGCAAGTATGCGTGGTATTTGACCCATGCAATGGGTTAAAATTTAAAGAGAAATAAATTAATAAATCTAATATATTTTTTTAACTAAATCGAAAAAAGAGACTACTCCAGTCCTTCAACGAGACTACATAAAATATCAATTAAATAACAACAATAAGATTTTTTTCCATATTAACTTATCAATGTTATAGCATATGTTACTATTTTGTATTAACTTGGAACTACAACACTAACCAAATTGTTGAAATATCTATTTATATCTAAGTTATTATCACCAAGCACTTTGTTATATCAGTGGAACGTTATGGTACATAAGTTCATGTTAACTTATGAATTTTTTTATTTTATTTAACCATGGGAATCAATAATTGGTAGGTTTGATCTAGGCTAGGTCCGAGATCCAGTCTATTGGTTGCCACTATAACCCAAGAGTATATACAATAGCCCACAAGCTAGATATACCAATAAATTGTGACTTAGCAAGGGTTAAGGCGTCCTGAAACCCATCGGAGTGGACCTCTATCCCAGGGGTCATCTATCCTTCTAGCCTTATCACAACAAGTTGTTATGTTCACTTTTGAGGGAATGGACCCTGAGTGGGGAGGATAAAAAACATGCTACCCAACCACTCGAACTATAAGTTTTCAACCCATACCTTCTAGATGAATAATGAATTCTTCATAAACCATTATTCTATATATATACACAAAAATACATAAACTTACCTCATAAAACTATAAAACTATATTAATACATTAATACATGGACTTACCTCATAAAACTATAAAACTATATTAATGCACTATAAAAAAAAAATACATGGACTTACCTTGTAAAACTATAGTGAAAATATATTAATACATTATATGACCACATAGTACAATAATATATTAATACATTAATACATGGACTTACCTCATAAAACTATAGTGAGAATATATTAATACATTATATGACCACATAGTACAATAATATATTAATACATTAATACATCGACTTACCTCATAAAACTATATTAATGCACTATTAAAAAAATAAAAAATACATGGACTTACCTCGTTCGTAAAACTATAGTGAGAATATATTAATACATTATATGACCACATAGGACAATGATGCATTTCCAATGTTGGTGGTGATGTGAATTAAGGTTCATATCTTCTCATTTTTCGTAATAGCAATATCATATGATAACGATCATAATGATTTCATTCCACTTGCACCCACATCATTAATCCCAAAATTTTATTTTCAAAATAACAATCATTATTTTCTATTGCTAATCATCAATGAGCGAATGACACAAATCAGTGAAAAAGTTGATATGCACATTAAAATAAAAAAATATCACCAATAATAACGAAGCATTTAATGTTCCAACTCCATTGACACTAACCACACTACATGATTTCAACATTTACATCATACAATTTTGGCTAAGTGTTAATAGGTTTCAATAATTCAATGATTACATCATATTTTGTTGGAGTTAGTCCGTAACATTTTTTTAATGTCACATCAAATAACTTTAAAGGATTATCATTATCCTTTAAATTTTATTATTGAAAGGCGTTTTAGTGAAGTAAATATAACAATCACTCAAGTTTATTCATGAACATGAAGTCACAATCACGATATGAGAGAAATCGCATCTAAAGATATGATATTGAGTACGTTCATTTTATTTTAGATTTTCATTTAAAAAATTGAGTGTATGTAATTAAGACACGAAAAATTGGTCAGTGGTAACTTTTTTTTGTTTAAATAAAAAATTATTTAGATAAGTGAGAAGTTATTCGATTAAAACATTGTTGGATGAGATGAAACATCGTATGGAAAAGTTTAAAATCTGTTTATTATTAGCATAGTTTGGTGGGAGATGTTATTTTTTTTTAAATCAATATTAAAATTTTCTTATATTTAGATTTATCTTTTAGATCTTTTAAATGGGGTGTTTGTCCTCTTTCTTTTAGATTGATTTGAGTACATTTTCAACATATTTGTTTTTTTAAATGGGAGTGTTTGTTTTTTTTCTTTTAAATTGTTTTGTCACATCAAATGGGAATTTCAAAATATTTATTATGAAACCAACCTTCTTGACCTTTAAACTTATTAGAATTATGGTGATTTAGGAATGTTTTTTTTTAAATTATTTTTCTTATCTTTTTTAAGGTTTAATAAACTAAATTTAATCATAATAGATCCTAATCATCATCATCATCAACAAATTGATTGTCATAATTTTTTTAATTATTCATTATTTTCTTGTAAATATTTTTTATATTAATAAAAGTGTTGCTTGTTTGTGTTAGTTGATGGTATCTTTAAAATAAATAAATAATTTTTTTTATATTAATATATGAGGGAGTAGGTGCCCTCATATATAAAAATGAATTTATCCTAAAGTGTGTTTTAAATTAATGGGTAATGCTTTGGAAAGGTACATGGTTTATTTATGATTCTCATAGGTTAAAGTGAATTTGTACAATATTTATGTGATCTTAGGGTTCACACTAATGCATACCTACACCCTAGGGAGAATGGGTTGCGAGGGGTGAAGGTGTGCATATGTTGGTGGTTTTGGGGAGGGAATTGGAGGTGGGCACATGAACGTATGGATTTGTACACTAAGATGTTAGGTGGTGGGGGTTGCATAAATCCACAACTTCACCCATAGGGATACCTTCACCCCCATGTAAAGTGGATGATGGGGATGAACATGTTTAATTCGTGTGCATTTGTCTATGGTTGATTTAGGGGTGGGGGTTGGGAGGGGAGGGGAGGGTTTGGGTATAAGTGTGTGGATTTGTATACCAAGAGGTTGGTTGGTGGAGGTGCACAAATAAACACCTTCATATACTAGGAGGGTTCGTGGTGGGGGTTTAAGGTGTGCATTTGTACACTAAGAGGATGTGTAGTGGGGAGGTGAAGTTGAAGTTGTGCATTTGTACACAAATGCACACATTCACTATCACGCACCTTCAAACCCCAAATAATACATGGATTTGTACAAAAACATAAACCTTCACCTTCTTGCACCTTTAACATTCACACCATATAAATAAACAACTTCATCTCCAGGAGGGTACACAGTGGGGAGTTGAAGGTAAAGGTTTATAGTCATACATTGGGAGGGTGAGGGTGAGTGATTGAAGGTGAAGGTGTTCATTTATAGATCTAGAAGGTGAGNATTCACACCATATAAATAAACAACTTCATCTCCAGGAGGGTACACAGTGGGGAGTTGAAGGTAAAGGTTTATAGTCATACATTGGGAGGGTGAGGGTGAGTGATTGAAGGTGAAGGTGTTCATTTATAGATCTAGAAGGTGAGTGCAGAAAAGGTGAAGGTGTTTGTGTGTATTTTGAGATTTAGTGTGTAGGAGGTGGTGGGGTAAAGGTGAATGCGTGCAATTTTACACCAAAAGGATGGGTAGTGGGAGGAGCTATGAAGGTAAATGTGAAAATTTCTACATTGAGAGAGTGATGATGGGAAGGAAATGAAGGTGAAGGTGTGAATTTGCATAGAAATACACCCATTCACCTTCAACCCACACCACCTACCTTCATAAAAATGAATGTGTACATAGCTTACACATTTAAAATATGAAGCTAACTAGGTAAAGAGAAATAAAAAATAATATATAATTAATAATTCCAATAAATAGTCCATGTAAATATATGATGTTATTTAATAAAATTAATCATTTTTTTAAATAAGAAACCCTCCTTTAAATAATAATCTTAATTATCTATCTTTCATTAAAATAAGTCTCACTAATGATCAAGGTTAATAACCTTTTTAAAAAAATAATTAGATGTTATGCTTTTACATAAGTACTAACTTATATATATATATATATAACAATATTTATTGAAATTATTATTAATAAAAATCACATTTAAAAATATATTAATTATATAATTTATAAATACAAAAATATAATAATTATTGATGTACATATATAACATAAGGATTTATGTATTGAGACATGTTTGTTGATGTTATAATTTAATTTTATTTGTAGATAAGAAATACATCATGTAGGTATACAATGTATAAACACTGTCTCTTATCATGTTACATATCAATGAGTTATAATTATTTTTATGGACAATTTGATATATAAATTTAATAGTTAA
>SNQJ01S0205008.1:0-16517 GCA_010110895.2 Picea sitchensis | reverse complement strand
ATTTGGCTTAACAAATGCACCCAGTACTTTCATGAGATTGATGAATGAAGTCCTGAAGGATTTCATAGGGAAATTCATCATTGTATATCTTGATGATATATTAATTTTCAGTAAGACAGAAGCAGAGCACTTAAGGAATTTAGTTGCAGTGATGAGGAGATTACAGTAAGAGAAATTGTTGATTAATATGAAGAAATCATCATTTATGAGGACATAACTCATTTATTTGGGTTTTGTTATCTCTGCGAATGAGTGGAAGATGGATCCCGAAAAGGTAGATGCAATTAAGAATTGGCCATCGCTGAAGAGCGTGTTTGAAGTTCGAAGCTTCCATGGTTTGGCAAGTTTCTACAGGAAACTCATTCGAAAATTTAGTGGAATTAGTGCACCAATGATCGATACGGTGAAGAAAAGACACAAATCTTTTCACTAGACAGAAGAAGCAAAGAAGAGTTTCAATCTGCTAAAGAAAAAGATCACGGAACAACCAATTCTGGTTTTGTCGAATTTTAGCAAGACATTCCAGGTCAAGTGTGACATGAGTGGATTTGCAATTGGAGTGGTTTTGAGCCAAGATGACAGGCTGATCGCATACTTCAGTGAAAAACTGAATGAAGTGAAGATTAAATACTCCACATATGACAAGGAATTCTATGCATTCATACAAGCAGTGAAGAAATGGAGACATGATTTGGTTCCTAAAGAGTTTGTTTTGTACAACGATAATCACACTTTGCAATTCGTGACTCAACAGGAGAAGTTGAACCAAAAACATGTTAAATGGGTTGAATTCATGAAAAATTTTACTTTTGTAATTAAGCATATTTTTGGAACTGCTAACAAAGTTGTCGATGCTTTGAGCAAGAAATGTTTTCTTATGTAGGAATTCAGAGTCAAGACTTTGCGTTTTGATAACCTCAAAGAAATGTATAAGGATGACCTAGATTTTAAGGAAGCGTATGAGGCTTTTGAGAATCCAATTCTCAGGGATAGAAGCCAATGGAATAAGTATATGATCCAGGATGGGTTATTATTCTGGGGCAATCAACTATGTATTCCAAAATTCTCCATGAAGGAGAACCTGCTGAAGGAGAAACATAGTGGAGGATTGGTTGGACACTTCGATCATGATAAGATGTTCTCAAAGTTGAATGGCTCATATTTTTGGCCAGGGATGAGGACAGATGTTAAGAAATTTGTGGACAAATGCAAGATTTGTCAGCACACAAAAGGGAAAAGGAAGAACACATGGTTATACCAACCATTACCCATACCTGAAAGACCGTGGGACACAGTGAGCATGGATTTTATATTAGGACTACCAAGAACACAAAGAGGATGTGATTCAATCTTTGTGGTAGTCGACAGATTTTCAAAGATGGCACATTTCATACCATGCCATAAAACCAGTGACGTAACTCATATTGCAAACCTGTTTTTCAAGGAAATTGTCAGACTTCACGGCTTACCAAGGAGTATTGTGTCTGATTGGGATACCAAGTTCGTGGGACATTTATGGAGGACCTTATGGAAAAAGTTGGGGACAAGTTTTTCTTTTAGCTCAGCATATCATCCTCAAAAGGATGGGCAGACATAAGTCATGAACGGAATCTTGGGAGACTTGTTCAAGAGCTTAGTGACTAAACACCGCAGTCAGTGGGATCACATTCTACCATAGGAAGAATTTTCTTACAATGACTCACTCAACAGAAGCACAGGGCAGAGTCCATTCCAGATTATATATGGAATGCAACCAAGGGGAGTTTCTAAATTGAAATATTCAAAACAAGCTGAATTCAGGAGTGCTAGTGCAGAAGACTTTGCAGAAGGAATGAAGGATCTTCACAGCCGAATTAAGGAGCGATTGCAAAGTTCAAGTCAAGAATACAAGTGGAGAGAAGATCAACATAGGTGAGAACTTCAATTTGAAGTTGGTGATCTGATTCTTGCACATCTGAGGAAGGAAAGGTTCCCAAGGGGAACGTATAATAAGCTGAAGATGAAAAGGATTGGACCGTGCAAGGTCATAAGGAAACTTGGGGCAAATGCATATGAGATTGAATTACCCAATGGGATTGGAATCTCACCAATATTCAATGTTGCGAATTTGTACCCTTATAAAGCTGAAGAAGCGGGAGCAGAAAATGAACAGAAAGAGGTTCAATGGAAAAAACAAATGCCTATAGCTGAAAAGCCATAGATGGAAAGCATAATTGATAAGAGGATTAGCAGAAAGACCAGGAGAAAAGAGTATTTTGAATACTTGGTCAAATGGAAGGGATATCCAGTTGAAGATGCTAGTTGGGAAGATGAAGCAAAAATTCATAAGCATGGACATACCAAGCAAGAGCTCATGAACATGAGTTCATGAAAATTTTCAAGCAGGGGAGTGTGATGCAAGAGCATCGAACAAAGCCAAGTCCCGCACCTTGCCAAAGAAATAGTTGGACGTGCAGATGAAGAAAAGGGGCACATTTTTATGAAGACCATTTTGAATTTTGAACCCAAAAGAATTAATATAATAGTTAGGAGGAGCGTACTTGCATTTATATTTTGAAGATAGGAACAAATCTTGAGAGATTACTCTCATCTATCAGATGTATTAAGGCATTTATGTATGTTAATGTAAAAGTAGGTAGCTTTGAATTAATAGATTAGATAGTTTTAGGAGTGTAGGAGGGAAAATGGATATAGACACCCTCGCCTTTGTATTATTGTATGACTAGATCATTAGCGCAGAGCAGAAGAAGAGAGATATAGCAGAGAGCTATAGAGAAGAACCCATGTACATGAGCAATTGAGTTAATATATGAAGCTTTGACTCACTTTCATGGTGTTATGATGCTTACTGTTTACATTAGTTGAATGGTATGTTTACAATGGATTTATTTCTCTGTTATGAATTTGTTTCAATGTTGTGTTGAATGTATGATTTCATGTTAAGTATATGAAGTCTGAGAGAGAAGGAGAATGAGTTTCAATTGTTTCTCTTCCTGAGAGATCCTGCAAGGAGTGCAGTGAAACTTCCACAAGGTGCGCGTCAACAGGGGTTCTGAGTTTTATCTCAGAAAGATCAGGAGGAATACCATTGTTCTCATTCCAACAGAAGTGTAGGTGAAGCACAGAAGCCGTGCAAGGTGTGCACAGGCTAGTCGAGGCCTTAGAAATTATCAACCAAGGTTGATGAGTGAAAAATTGTTGTTGCCGAGAGTGCACAGAGTCGAAAGACCAAATACCCTAGAGTATTTGAAAGATTGCCGCAAGGAGTGCGTGCAGGAGTCCTTTTAGAGACTCAAGTTTACAAGTGAAAGCTCAGGAGGGATAACACCTTTGAACATTTCAAAGGAAGATGGACAACGAAACACTTCAAAGGGAGATGGAAATCAAATTTGTCGCATAGAAGTTAAGTTCAGGTGGAAGAACATCGAGTCAATTTGGGCAAGAGATTCAGAGGAAGGAATCGAATGGTCAGAATTCTCAGTGGAGAATTCATGAAGTTGCGAGGACCGTAGGATCCAGTGAAGTTGCAAGGCGGTTAGGAGTTGGAAGAACTCACCACCCTAGCATCAAGAATCAATGTGAGCCTTTGATCTCATCTCAACCCAAATCGTTGGATCATATCGCGAACTCGGGGTTTGGGAATTTGGAGGCCAGACCAAATTTCTTGGTTTGCACAAAGTTCTAAGTTGCAAGGAACAGGGAAGGAAATCCAAACCATTAGATCTGAGCTACGGGAGGAACTTCAAATCAGAACTTCTAGCAGGTATCGCATCTCGGGAGTTCGGGGTTTGAAAGAAACTCTTTTTTACTGTAGAATTCATGAGCTTGCGAGTTGCAAAGGCTCGTGCAACACGTGGCACGTCTGCTTGGTGGGAACCGCGTGGTTGATAGGTGGACACTCATCGCCTAGGAGGGATTCAACACCCTGTTGACTTCTTGTGCTTCAGGTTCTCATAAGAAAGGAGCACAAAGGCTCAACAAACCAACTCGTGAAGTTGCGAGCCGCAAGAAGTGTTGAAGGAGTCAAGTCTTCTCTGACTTTCATGTCTCAGAGTTTCGTAAAAGAAGGGCCTGGAGATTCAACCCTTCAATTCCTGAACTCACAAGTTGTGAGTGAGGTTAGTACTTAGCTCTAGCCAGCGGTCATGCGTGGAGGGAACTAACAAGGAGGATCCATACCCCATCGCATCTGGGGTATCAGCGTTTGGTGAAGAAAAGGCGAGAGTCTTCGACCTGCGAACACGCGAGTTGTGAAAGGCATCTGCGCAAGGACCAGATCGTGGTCGTATGGAAGTGTAAGTCTCTCACCTGGATTCAAGGTGGACAGGGAGGGTTTTTCAAGAAGGACCTGTGGATACACTCTTATGTGTGTGAGAATTTCCTGTAGGGAAATTGAAGAGTCAATCCGACTAAGAGGCGAATTAGAACGATCCTGTGCAGATCTCAACCTGAGGGTTGGAGGTCTACGGAACTTTTGTGTTCGGTTGCTTCTCGACTGCAAGTATCCTCCCAAGGATGACCTGCATTCACCAAAAGAAAAACAAGAAACTATGAACATGCATCTTATATATTAATTAGTGGGTTAGATGTCATAAAAAAATGTAAATCAAACACAAAGGTTGAACACATCATATGGGGGACAGAAAAAGTACTTCTTTATATTAATCTCACAAAGTCACTTACAAAATGAGATCGGCGAATGCTCTTCAAACCTGGTCCGAGATCCTCTTCACCAAGCTCCAATTGCTTCCACGTATCCTTCTCCTCTCACACTTCTCTCTAGAGAATGGGAATAGGCTTATGAATGAGAAAAATGGAAAGATTAGGGAATTCTGGCTCAAAACTCACAATGTGGTTGCAAATTCTTGGGGCAAGGGGGGACAGTGAAATGGGAAGAGTTTCATTGTTCTATGTTTCTCCTTGGAATGAGACCCCAACACCTTATTTTATATGACAAAAGCATGGTTATTTGGTTGGGTGATGGGTTATAGGCGATGAATTAGTTGGAAAACTACCCAATAGCTCGTAATCTCAACGAATCCCTTGCAAATTTTTATTTTTTGTTCCTTTTGTAGGTATACACGGGTTGTAATGGTGCATATAGAATACATACGTAGGAAATAATGGGGCCTATAGCATACATACATGGGCAGTAGTGGTGGCTTGGCAAAAATAGGAAGAAGAGTTTCTCAGTGATGGCTTGGAAAAAATAGCAAGTAAGATGGCCTGATGCCAGGTATGCATGTATGGTGCAATTTAGGGTTATAACATATGCCCCCTAATGTATAAGGTCATAAGAGCATCTGATGGATGAAATACATTACAAATATTAACCAATGTATGAAGCGAGTGAGCCCGGGACCAGAGTTTGGGAGGTTCCATCTGCAAAATAACAATTGTCTCACCAAGGCAGGCATACCCATGCTCAGGATGAAATAAATCATGGATTCCAATCAAATACACTTCATATCCATGTCATATAACTATATAAAGTGTAGCCACGAGCAATACACAACGAATCTACATCTCAAAATCAAAGATATACATGTATAGTATCCATCTTCAAGAAGACAATGATGCCTGATGGTTGGAGATGAGGTCTCCAGAGCTCAAGAAACGAACTCAAGATCTTCAAAAATCAGGTAGGAGTGTAATGTGAGTGTACGAATTCACTACCCAGAGGTCTTCGACGGCTCGTCGGGGAACAAACAAGAGGATCTCGGTGATCAGGTAGAGAACTTCATTGATTTTGAACAAGGACTTGATTGGAATTTAGGGATGGTTAGGCATGAGGTCAAGAGACAAACTGCAGAAAGGCCGAATCAAGTTGGGTAAAAATTTCCTTGGAAAATACCACGACTGATGATCAGACTCAGGTAGCAAGACATTGACATAAGTTCATGATGCAGAAGGAAACACAAACTCTCCATATGTTTGGAAGGATAACCAAACGGAGGAGGACACAACTCTATGTTACGAGTGTCATCAAGAACAACTTCCTAAGGTCATATTAAATCCCAAATCTTGACGAACAAATGAAAGGATGTGCTTTGTCCAAGGGCGACTCATTGTGCTGCCATAAAAAGAAAATACTTTTTCGATCCTCTTTTTGGGGTATATTTGATTTTTTTTGTCTTTTTAAATATTTTGGAGATCTTGAAAAAGAATAAAAGAATGCTACGTTACAAAGGAGGAACGCGTGTCACAAGCATACTAGTTCCAAACGCAAGGAACATACTAATGCTTAGAGCAAGGAGACATGTGCAGGGAAAAGACACTCAGGCAAATTCCTCCATGGGTCAAGGTGTGAAGACGCAAAGGCAAAGTGCTATAAGGCTTGCATATAAGGCATGCTTCAAAGGTTCAGTTGAGAGCAACATGCAGCCGACATTAGGCCAAAGACGCAGAGATGAAGATGCGATTAATAACACACAATGATAAGCTCGGTGGCTTTTCATTTTTAGAGAGTCTGAAAAGGTGCAAAAGAAGACTCCACTGGGGTACCTTTTTCAACGATAGTCTAGTCGGATCGAAAAAGGGGTAAAATAGTACCGAAATGACGTTTATTCAAAACCATTTAATGACTATGACAAAGACAAGATCACTCAGAAATATTTTCAATTTTAAGGAGTCTAAAAAGAGCTTAACTATGGACTCACTACCTTTTTCTAGATTTAGTCTCCTTAGCCCGAAAAAGTAAAATTTGTTGAGGATAACTATCCTGGTGAGACGAATCTCCCGAGGTGTACCTTTTTCCTCCTTAATCTATATGCTGGAAAAAGGGGTAAACTCATGCCAGTAGGTGTTTTTTTGAACCAATTAACGAGTGTGAAAGAACAAGGTCACTCGATGATATTTTCAATTTTAAGTAGTCTGAAAATACCTTAACTAGGGAATCTATAGGGGATGTTCCTTTGGACCAGTTTAACGAGTGTGAAGGAACAAGGTCACTCAAAAATATTTTCAATTTTAGGGAGTCTTAAAAGATCTTAACTATGGACTCCGTGGGGGTTCCCTTTTCATAAATTTAGTTCCTCGGGCCCGAAAAAGGGTTAAACGTATACCTGAGAATACTCTTCTAGCAAACTGAAGATCCTAGAGTATACCTTTGTTCGTACAAATGACCATCCATACCGAAAAATGGGTAAACTACTACTGGAAAAACGTGCCTTCAAATTTTAGTTTAGCGACCATGAAGGACAACAATATCGCTCAACAATATTTTCATGTTTAGAGAGTCTTAAAAGGGCTTAAAGAAGACTCGAGGGGGCTACAACTCATGTATGAAACTAGTTCAAGTAGAGCCCACTGCTAGGCTCAAACCAAGAGTCTCTTCGATAGTCAACTTGGAAAGTCTCCCAAAAGGGAAGAAAACACAAACCATGGTGTATCTCCTCCCATGGTATAGAAACCGTAGTCATGGCTTCAAGGATAGCCTCATCTGAAGGCAATTCAAAATTCGAGAAATCATGCAAACGAGGGTCGACAGTCACAAAGGATGAAGTAAACTGACCATATTCCATATGACGATGGATAATCTGGCCAGGACTGGCAGGGTCTATCAGCGAAGAATCACAAGTATGTGGGCTTGAGGATCTACAATCAATGAGATCAGACTCAAAAGGAGACCCAAGATCACTTGGACCAAGAGGGGGAATCAAGGGATCCCATGCCCCCATTGGATAAACCAATGGATCAATTGTTGAGACTAATTCTCGAGAAGGAAAACATGATTGCATAGGTTCCTTCTCAAAAGCAATTGAACATCGACGATAAGACACCACATAATTAACCCATGGCAGGGTAGAGTCTACATGAACACTAGGAACATATAAAGGGGAAGCCTAAACTAACACCGAATTAGGATGGTGATTATTAGATGTCAGCTGGTTGATAGTGATAATGCTTCCATTATGAGGGAAATGCATCACTCGGAAGAGTTTAGAGACCACAATGTTCATAGCATATACATAATCATGCCTGAGAAGAATATTAAAATCTAACGGGCCTTGCACCACTATAACATCAACAAGGACAACTTCCCACCTAACGAAATAGGCAACTGAGGAAGAACCCCCAAACATTCACTAGGACGTCTATCAAAACCCAACAACTCATGAAAAGAAAAAACAAGCTCGGGAGATCCCAAGACTTTTCAAACCGAGGAGGATAAAATACTTGCAAAGGCTCCTTCATCCACAATACATCGATAATTTTTTGTTGAATTAACTTCAAACCTTATTTGAAAAGGTGCAGAAGAAGGAATGCAAGGCTCAACAAGATCATTCCAATCAAATGAAACCATCCTAGGGCTTGGAGGGGGTGTGCTCGAAGTGAGTGGAATGCCCCCTTATTTTGACTGTACTGAACTGGAAATGCTAAAAACATAGTTGGTAGACACATCACTCTTCAAGAGAAGAGTGGTATCAGCCAAAGAGTGTGTCGGTGTGACCACTTTGGTAGACTCGACACTCCCCAAGAGAAGAGTGGGATCAGTTGAAGACTGTGTTGGCATGACCACTTTCTCAACCAATGGCTGAATAGGTTGTGAGACTACATGGTCTAAAGGCACCTCACCCCCCAAAAGAGGAGTGGGATTAGTTGATGACTGCATCGGCATGACCACTTTCTCAACCAATAGTTGAATAGGCTGTGAGACTACATGGTGTAAAGGCACCTCAACCCTCTAAAGAGGAATGTGATCAGTCGATGACTGCATCAGCATGACCACTTTCTCAACCAATGGCTGAATAGACTATGAGGAAACCTGAGAAGACTCATAATCACAAGAGCTTGCAGACAGGGACCACAATCTTTGTACTTCTGGAATGCCAGGGCACAAATGAGTAAGGTGATATCCCTTGCAAAGCTTACAAGGGGACTTAGTCTTACATCCTATTTGTCTAGGTTTCTCAACAGAATCAATGCCCCCAGCATGACTAGAAGTGGTTGGTTTCACATCTCCAATGTAACTTGCAGAGGTTGGTGATTGGTCGATAACATGACTTGCAGAGCCTACAAACCTATTTCCATTATGACTAGCAGGGATTGGAATTTTTCCCCCAACATGACTAGAAGAGGCTGGGTGCTTTTCCCCAGTGTGAGTTGCAGAGGCTGGGTGTTGGTATTCAACACGACTTGCAGAGGTTGAGGAATTATCTCCAACATGACTCACAAAGGTTGGTGATTTCTTCTTCCTATTCTTCCTCTTTCTATTTCGTTTAGACTTCTGGTTACTAGTAACTGTACTTTCACCAGAGGCGGGAGAAGGAGGAGGAGAATATTTTGTTGATGCAAGAACATCAACATGGTTCCCATGACATAAAGTTCTTAACTAAGAAGCATCAAGAGCATTCAGAACATTTGGAATGGTACCCAACCAGACCAGTAGTCCCACATTCAACCTAGGAATGTACAAAGTGGCCATAAAAGGGACACCAACATTTCCAAAGAAAGAAAAAGCACAAGAATCCCCTTGTGAAGGGGTTCCTTGGTTGGTATTGTTGGGAACTTTAGCCATGAATATCTTATGCATAGGTTCTCCCCTTGTGTGATCGTTAAAGTCCATAAAATTCTCACATACTAACTCCGATGAACCATTGTTATAAAAACAACGCCTATAAAGAGGCGGCTCCACGTTTCTAAGTGGAAGACCAAAATGTCCTCATGAATGACAGAGCGGGTGGTCTACCACCCTAGGTTAGAGACCCAAATAAATGACTGACTAACTCACTATGGAAAACTAAGGACCATAGAGCACACATTAAAATTTCCTAAAGGAAAATCAAGCGAATGACTAACTAGTTGGAAGAACAGTTATGCCAGCCAACACTAGAGCAACTTACTGGTTCAAGTGCAACTCAAACAAGGAAGAACCCTTCAGGTATACTCTACAAGGTGTGGCCTGACCTCTACCCTAGGTACCGCAGTATACCCCCATAGTCACCTATGTAAGTCCCTATAATAAAGGCAACTAGGTTTCCAGCCCGTGAAAAGTCACCAAGCGGGTACAGTCGACAATCAGGTGGACTGCAGTGAGCAGGGTATCAAGACAAAAACCTATCGAGGGTATAGAAAGCAAGTGGTCTGGAAGACAATTGAAGACCTAGAATGGATTTGAGATCCATGAAGCTCTGTTGCAAATGTGATCAACAGAATACCAAGACAAGTCCTCTATATGTGTTCCCCACTATGCTTGGTTCAACTTTGGAGGGGTTATCTCCGCTACCTTTCCACACGTGACCTCATGTTTATCCCCTGTGTTAGAGGGGGGTCCCAGATAACCTTCACGTTTACTGGACTTTAACACTCCCTAACTCATACTCCAATGTTTGATTTAATGGCCTTGAAGAGTTTCCTCTCCAACCTAATTCAAGGCCCTAACCCTAAACTAGTTGGTTGACCCTACAAACATAAAAGTATAATTATTTTAATTGGTGATATTTTTAAGGCTTGATTCACTCAAAAGGGGTGCGGTAGTGAAACTGATGTTGTTAAAACTCTTGCAAAAAAAGAAACTTATAAGAACACTAGCAAAGAAGGATTATCTTTCTTATTTTTCTTTTGAAATGCATTTAAGATGAGAAGAAGACACAACACTATACTAATTTCTTTTTCTTTTTCAAATAACAATGCAAAGCAAATGCCAAGAAAGAAAGAGAACTAACAAGCTAATTTTGTTTTATACATTTTCTTCCAATCAAAGCAGAAGTAACAAAAGATTCTAAAGGAAACTGATGAATACACGATTCATGCCCCCCTGGCCATGAGGGGGAATTTTTTTTTTAAATGCAACTCATTTTTCTTAAAATTTCAAGCTAAAAGTAAGTTAAAAGGGCTAGGAAACACATGAAATCTTTTTTTTAAAATACAAGAAAACTAACGTCAAACCCAGGCTAAAGACTGTAACAACAGAGACCAATACTAGATCAAGAAACCCCTGAGAAGTATGACATCAATCATGGAAGAGATTGATTTCCTCTTCTTAAGGAAAAAGCTTCTTGACACAGGCACGCTACTGACACTTAAGCATCTTGCATATGTATGTGGGTTGTCTAAAGGTAGGGTGCGTATGTACGCCTGCAGACCCACTAGAAGACGCGTACACCTCTGTAACTTCTAAAAATAAAAACTAACAGTCAAGATGACAAGGTAGGGAGTACTAGTATGGAAAACTAGAATCCCTTAAAGACTCATAAACTTACAGAAAACTCAAAAAGGTAATCAAAACCAATTAAAACACCCAAAAACATCTCCTAAAAACCCTAGAGGCTCCCCAATATGTTTTCCATTTCTACTATAGCAGGAAACCCCCCTATGGAATACACTATGGTTCACATGCAGGCAAAGATAACCATCTAAAGTATCCTACTTTTAACAACTATCACGACAACACCGCACATTCATGAATAAAATACAAAGTACAAGGATCTGGTAGTATTACCTTAAACTCTGCATCCAATGTTGATCCTTTTGTGTTCGGTCACTTCTCAACTGCAAGTCTCCTCCCAAGGCTGACCTGCATTCACCAAAAGAAAAATAAGAAACTACGAACATGCATCATATATATTAATTAGTGTGTTAGATGTCATAACAAAATGTAAATCAAACATAAAGGTTGAAAACATCATATGGAGGGACAGAAAAAGTACTTCTTTATATTAATCTCACAAAGTCACTTACAAAATGAGATCGACGACTGCTCCTCGAACCTGGTCTTGGCTCCTCTTCACCAAGCTCCAACTACTTCCACGTATCCTTCTCCTCTCACACTTCTCTCTAGAGAATGGGCATAGGCTTATGAATGAGAAAAAGGGAAAGAATAGGGAATTCTGGCTCAAAACTCACAATGTGGCTGCAAATTCTTAGGGCAAGGGGGGAAAGTGAAATGGGTAGAGTTTTATTGTTCTATGTTTCTCCTTGGAATGAAACCCCAACACCTCCTTTTATATGAAAAAATGATGGTTATTCGGTTTGGTGATGGGCTATAAGCAGTGAATTAGTTGGGAAACTACCCAATATCCCGTAATCTCAACGAATCCCTTGCAACTTTTTTTTATTTTTTGCAACTTTTGTGGGTATATGCAGGCTTTAAAGGTGCATCTAGCATATGTACATGGGCAATAATGGGGCCTCTAGTGTACATACACAGGCAGTAGTGGTGTAGGGCACATACATCTTCAAAAATAGTGGGTTTTAAGAAGAGTTTCTCAGTGATGGCTTGGAAAAAATAGCAAGTAATATGGCTTGATGCTAGGTATGCATGTATGGTGCAATTTAGGGTTATAACATACACCATGGCTAACCCTTCTCTTTCAGTGCTATTGTAATTTATCTCAGCTATAGAGAGATTCCTGCTAGCAAAGGCTAACAGATGGTCAATATCTCCTTCTCCTAGTTGTGCTAACACTACTCCTAATGCAATAGATGATGCATCGACATGCACATGGAATTCCTTGCTCTAATCTGGGAAAACCAGAATAGGCGCAGTGACCATTTTTTGCTTCAGTGTGTCAAAGCTCTATTGACATTCCTATGACCATTGAAACTGACAATATTTCTTCAGAATCTTCTCCATGGGTGTTGTTGTCTGTGCATATCCCTTGATGAACTTCCTATAGTGTCTAGTATTTCCCAGCACAGTGCACAGTTGTCTAAATGAAGTATGAGGCAATAGATCAACAATGATGTAAATCTTGGCAGGATCTACCAACAATCCATGCTTACATACAATATGGCCTAGCATCACTCCAAATGGTGAAAAGAAGATACACTTCTTCAGGTTCAGGGCAATCTGACATTCCCTGCACTTATCCAACATTAGTCTTAAACATTCAATATGATTTTGAAATAAGCTAAAAACAGTCCAATCATCAAAATATGCTTCCAAAAATTTATGTAAAAATTCCTTGAATGCTTCGACCACCACCCTAGAAAATATGGTTGGTGCATTCTTCAATCTTAAAGGCATCACTGTGTACTAGAAAGAACCCCATTCCATTGCAAATGTGGTCTTATGGCGATATTCCTTAGCAATCCTAATCTGGTGATAACCTGAAAATCCATCTGTGAAAGAGTAAACTTCTTATCCTCCTACATTATCTAACACTTCATTAGTAAATGGTGTAGGGAATGGATCATGTAAACATGCATCGTTCAACTTTATCAATTCTACACAGATTATGATCTATCCTATCTTCTCATCTTGGACCACCATAGGGATAATCCATTCCAACTCTTCAATAGGTTCTATGATTCATGCTTCCAACATTCTATCTAATTCAATCTTAACTTTTTTCTTATATTTGGGATTCAATATGTAGGGTCACTGCTTTACTGGCTTTTCATATGGTTTTAAGGGGATATTTGTTTCTCCCATGGGCCCTTTAATGCCCTTCATGTCGGTGAACTTGGTTGAAAACAAGTCCTGATATTCATGCAGTAATTTTATGATCTTGTCAATGGTAGCATCATCCAAATAATCTCCCACGTTTTCCATCTTAGGTGCTTGATCTATTCCAATATTAACTTTCTTGATTTTGACTGGGTTTCCTATAAAAGGTAGTTTGAATCCTGGTCCTTCTATGTCTCTCTATCCTTTAGTTTCTGCGATGTTCACATTCCTAGGATCATCGTCTTCATCAGCATTGATATTGTAACTGTTATCAAT
The DNA here is from genome assembly GCA_010110895.2 of Picea sitchensis. NCBI lineage: Eukaryota > Viridiplantae > Streptophyta > Pinopsida > Pinales > Pinaceae > Picea > Picea sitchensis. Next base: position 2,848 of record SNQJ01S0205008.1, on the reverse strand, counting down.
CCAACAGTCACTCCCAGACTGCAAATGAGAGTAAGCTTGGTAACATAGAAATGTAAATGGATTAAAATAGTTTGAATAGGTGGATCAGTAAGAGGAGAGTAAAAAGGAGGGCATTAGACTATTGCAAATACATTCCATTGGGCATGGAGTCATAACATCCTACAGATCAAAGGCAATCAAGATGCCTACCAGACAAAAGGCTTATGAAAAGATGGATAGAAGAATAGAAGGTAAACAAAGAGAAGAATAACCACATAACAGAGATCCTTTCTATAATATACGTTGAAGAGTGATTGGACAATAAACTATGATTAACAAGCAATTACCACAAATCCTTTGCAGCTCACGAATTCATTAGCCAAAGGCATCTTTTGATCTTCAAATCTGTAAATATTATTCAATCAAGATGACAATATAGAATGATATCAAATAATACAAAGTCTGATAAGAAACTCTCATGAATCTCTAATTCCAGAAATGCTAATTACAACAGGCCCCTAGGCTTACAATTGAGCAAATAAACTGTTGCTCTAGCTCTTTCCCCTCTTGGATCATGAATCCCCTTTTCCTCAAGATATATCCTTCCTTAAATAGAAAATAGCATCCAAATAACCTTATGAGGTCTAATCCCATCTCCTTCATTGTATTCTAAGCCTTGGAGATAGGTGGCAACAATCAAAGAGACAAAAATCCAACAAACTGCTAATTTTCAGGAATTTGTTGGAAGTCATTAATAAAATGTCTCCACCTCATTGCATGAGGAATTTTATGGAGATAAATATTAGGTGCAGGTGTCCCTTGAAATATAACTGATCCTTGAGAAGCCATTTGAATCCTCCTTGACAGGTGGCAACCTCCCAACAAGGAAAATATCAAAATCTGTGACCGCTACAGGAAATTAGGTAGCGTCACTATGCAGAGTGGGTAGCGCCACTTATATATCCAATATATTTCAAACCATAATACATTTTTAAAAACTGAGAGAGGTTTTTGTTATTTGGAATGTTATGAACAAAAACCTCCTCCAATTTTTAAAAATTCATTCTCAATTGTTCACAATCAAATTTTTAAGTTAATCACTCAAAACTAGTAAAATAACTCTGCACAATTCATTTTCTGCCAGATTATTATGCAGCACCTGTAGGTAGTGCCCAACTATGTAGAAACTGTATGCATCTTCTATCCTCTTTGAAATATTACACAACGCCATTAGGTAGCATGATTTCCATTGCATCTGTGTGCAAGTGTGGGTAGCATAACCAAAAATGAAGTGCCTTCAATCTTGAATATGTGCAGAGAAATTTGTAGTCTTTCATGATGACAAAACCATTTCAATTAAGTGCCTTGACTATACAATGGGTAGTTCCTTTTACAACAGGGGAAACTATCACTTAGAAAAAACTCAAAACCCAGCTAGTTAAACGCTTAGCAACCTGTATGATGGCAGAAATAGTATGTGCATATAGTTAACCCTCCAAAAAAGGAACAATTATAAAAAATGGGGCTCACCTTTCATCAACTATTTAGTTACCCTGACATTCAACCTCACACTCTTTCTTATAGAAAGAGGATCTTCCTTTGGCATAACAGACTTTTCCTTCTCAGAAATGGCAGGCTTCTTCTTAGGGGTTATGCTCTTCTTGTTTGCGGGTGTCTCTTGAAACTCGGCACCTTAACCTCCCTTGTGATAACATAGGCTCTATGGGGAATAGATTCCTCCCTATGAGGCTCTAAGAACTCTTGTAGTTTTAGTGCCTTATCCATCTTCATCTCTTTTCAGGAAACCAACAAGCCTAAGAGCATCTTTGCTCCTTATTTGAAACTGAAAAATAACTACTGCAAACTGACGGAAAGGAAATTCTCAAAAACGAGCTTATTTATTCCTACTCCTACTCTAATCAATTGTGTTTCTTCTTGATCAAGTAATATTGTGCTTCCAATGAAACCATACAATCATATGATTAGCTGGTGAAATCCCTGATACGTAAATGATGAATGCAGGAACCCATAGATTAATGATATGCAATTCAAAAGAACAGAACAACCAACCTTCATTTGACAAAAGTGTTATGACATATAAGCTGCTCAAATATCCAAGATAATCAACAAATGGATCAATAAAACTGAAAAGTAATACCTCTTCCTATTGTTTTAGCTGAACATTAGAAGATTTATGCATATCCTCATGTTGATCATGGTTGCTACCTACAATTTCCTGCAAATCTGAACATAGTTGTAAACTAACTTCACTGTTGATGATAGATTGTTTGTTGTTTTCTGCAGATCCAGGTTCAAATATAGTGCATGTGGGCTCATTGATTTGTAGGGATGACTGTTGAATGTCTTCAGTGGTTTCCTGATAGCTTATTTCTTCACAATATTATTCTCTATCAGAATCAGATTCATAATTGTCATAACTTGGTTGGCTGCTCCTCAAATCAGCAAAATGGATATGTTCTTCTCCATCAAAGTATTCATCAAAGATAGGTGAGCCCGAGACTCCTTGGTCTTGCACAGAAAAATGAACAATCCCCCAATATCTCTCTTCAATCTTAGGTGAAAAGATATCAATGGAAACCTCTTGCAGGAAAAGAGAAAGATCCTCTTCTACAATTGGTTCTTCTTTCGAATCGGAGACATCAGATGCATAAGGTGTTACCCATGTTTTTGGTCGTCATGATGATGTATTGATGATGGTGTACTCAGGCTCTTCATTAGAACTTTCTCCTGAGAAAAGTTACCTTCATCTCTTTCCAGAAATCACATTTTTGAGGACTGTTCGTAGGCCACTAGTATATTTGCCTGCGAGAATGCATGATTCTCGCAGGCTGCCTTAAGCCAGGGTGCG
>SNQJ01S0205007.1:1393-16517 GCA_010110895.2 Picea sitchensis | reverse complement strand
CTCGGCGTTTAAATCTGGGGCCATCGTAGCCGACCTCCTGCAAACAAGATCAAATTGTAATGGTGAGCCAATACCACTGTACCCACCCGCATGCAAACCCGTAGGCGATCTCAGGCCTCGCAGGGACCCTCTGAATGTGCTGCTGTGGATTATGATCCGCGCATTATAAACCCTGGTCGCTGCTAGACGCGTCCCTGCAACCAAACAATACACTGAAACACCAGAGCCGCTTCTCCAAATCACGAGCAAATGCTCAGGCAAAATGCTGCAACACCAATCCGTTGCCCTGGACCAGACTGATACTCCAAAACACGTGAAGAATCTTGGGGACACGGGCGAATCAATGGATGCCAAACCCTGGGTTCTCGGCTACTGCAGATCGCTTCCTGCACTCGAATACCAGAGCGAGGCGGCTAGGGTTTGGGCCCTAGCCGCGAAGACTCGTCTCGCCTCATCTTTTTTAGGATGGCATGATGTTGGTCCAACCAATCCATCCCAATTAGATAGTCATAAGAACCTAAAGGAAAGATGTTCAAATATGCCCTGGTGTTCAATCCATTCATATCCATAAGACATGACTTAACCATATCATTAAATTTTCTTTTGGCTCTTGCAGCCAGCTGCACCAACCAAGATTTTCCATGCTTGGTTCTTGGAAAATGAAAACTTTCCACCATCTTAGGATCTATATAACTATGAATAGCTCCTGAATCAATTAAAATAGCAATGGTTTCATTGTTGATCATATGTTCCACTTCAATCATATGTGACTAGTACTCTTCTTTCTTGTTGTCTAGGGATGCATAAATCCTTGGGACATTTCTTCCCACGTCCTCCATTGTTTCATCTTTATATACATTGTGAACATTCCTCCCTTTTTCACCTCTGTGAGGACAATCTTTGAACATGTGATCTCCTTTACAACCAGAACATTGAATAGGTACCTTGGCCTTTGACCCCCTGTTTTAATTATTCTAGGTTCTCTAGAATTTTGTTGTCCCTGTGGATTATTTCTAAAGAATGGAGGCTTAGATCCCTTCTTCCTCTAATCCACCTTGAATTTATTTTTCTCTTCCCAATATTTTTGGAAATTTGGCCTTGATTTTTGTTGATCATATAGGAATTTAGCTCGCCTTATGGTCTCCTCCAATGTCTTTGGATCATCATACTGTATTTTGTCAGTGATGAAAGATGGAAATCCACTCAAATACCATTGAATCTTAGTTGTCTCATCCTTGATGAAAGAGACATACTTCAGCAGTTCTAAAAACCTTCTCTCATATTCATCTATGGTCATACTCCCAAGCTTGAGTTCAAATAACTTTTTCATTTTCTTGTCATAGTATCTCTTAGTCAAGTATTTATTCTCAAAATACTTCTTGAATTCCCTCCAAGTAACACTTTTCTCTTTAATGTGTTGCAGCTGCACAAGTTGATCCCACCACATGGATTCCTTTCCCTTGAGTTGATATATAGAAATTCTACCTTCTACATGAGAAGAATAATTATGCAATTGAAAATACTTTCTCATGCCCAACAACCATGACTCTGCATATTCATCCTTTTTGTTGTCACCATCAAATGTAGGAGGTTTTATTTTGTTCATTTCCCCTCGTAGCTCATCCACCCAAAACCTTTTGTGCTTCCTGATAGGGGATGGATTTGAGTTGTTGTGTTCTCTCTTATTGGAATGCCTTGGGGAGTGATGGTGATGTATGCTAACACTTCTTTCTCTTCTTTTCTCATCAAAATATTTGTGATTTCCTTATTTGTTTGAGCCACTCTCCTTATCCAATTTCTTTTCAATTCAGTTCAAGCTCTACAATAACTTCATGTTGAAGTCATCCTGATACTCCTTGGCTCTCATAAGCCATTCATTATTAGATTTATGGATTTGTACATCCTTCTGTAAATTTTCGATGGTCTCTTCCATATTCATGTTTTCATCCCTTCATTCTCCATGTCCATTGGAGTTTGTTCCTTCAATGCCCAAATGGACATCCATCCCTCTATTATCATCCTCCTGACTATAAGTCCCCTGTGCCTCTTCCATTAATCTGGAATATATGTTGATCTTGATATGATATATTTTTTGTTAAATCTGCAAAATGTGAAGCCAACAAAACTTTGTCAGGCTAACTGTGTCAACAATTTCATAAAAATATGAACCATTTTGGTTCGTTAACATATCAGAATTATTTCTTCTGATTTCCTGAAAAATTAGGTGCCCAGATCAATTTTCTGGGTGGATACTTAGATTCCTCTATCTAGGACCTTTCCAACACCTTCTCCCATTCACAATTCTGAGTCTTGAGCAGAAAGTTATGGCTATTTGAATTTTTCACATTAATGTTTCTGCTCATTTTTTCAACTCTGCGCAACTATGCGCTGTAAATATGCATTTTTGCACCTACTCCTTTGGATTTTTCATAGGATCTCAATTTTATTTCTTCATATACATATTATGGACATTATGTCCAAGTTTAACCTTTTTCTAGGTTCTTGGCTGCTAGTTACAGCCTGCTAAAGTTCTAGTCCAATTTGTGTTTTTTGGTCTAGAATGCTACAGGTGCCTTATTTTCCATATTAAACACTTTTAAAATGCCCATAAATTTAATTGAACTCTAGGAATATATTATGTCGCTCAATATATTTCCATTGACTACTCCTTCACCTCAATCTGATTCCAAATTAGAAAGTTATGGCTCTTTAAAGTTAGTGGGGTCTTAAAATTTACCCTCCATTGTTTGTGCTGTAACTTATAAAAGCTCTGTTTGATGAACAATTTACACCATTTGAAAGATCTCTTCAAGATATTTTATTTGAGCTATAGATCCATAGTGTGCCTTAAAACACTTTGTTCTCATAGTTTTTGAGTGCCTATAAACGCTCTTAAGAGCCTAAAAAATGCACTGCAAAAAGATGACGTTCAAATGATATAAAACGTCACATAAAATCGTTGGTTTTCTGCGATTGTTCACTCTCCAAACAAATTCACATGCACAAAATTCAACCTATAACCCATTTTTACCATGTGCACCAACACCAGAAGGTAAATTGTTCTTCGTGTACTTTAAGTCCATTGTGTATCACTTCTCTGTCGCGCCAATAACTTGCACGCACTATTTTTATGTCGCATGCCAATATGCACCACGCACAATTTTGGTTCTTGCATTATTACTTGTTGCGTGTAGTTTTTGTATCACGCATTGATATTCCACACACATTGTACTCTACCCACTGCACCATGCCAGAGTTTAGTACGTCTCCACCACGCACCAAAACTCTGCGCGCACCACTAACTAAATTGTTGCGTGACAACGTATACTCACATTGAACGCACACCAACAAAAATCCTTTGCACTCTGCCAATATTGTGCACACCATGCTCGCCATTATTATATGTGTGCACACCACACAATGCTAAATTTATCGCGCAGTCCTGTACAACAACATTTTTCCACGCGACGCCAAAATTTAGCGCGCACACCCGCACACTAACATTTTTTTCTGCGTGGCACCAAAATTTAGTGTGCATACCATCACGCCAATATATTTCCGTGCAGTGCCTAATTTTACCTATCACAAGATTTTCACTGTGCATCATGCATTTTTAGTGCACCCACCTGTGCACATTCATTTTTATGCGCATCATTTTTATGCTGCAGAAATTGGGGCTTTCGGCTTAACTTTTTCCCCAATTTACCATCGACATTATGCAACCATGAAATTCATTCAATTTCACCCCGATAACACCAGTTCAAGTTATGGAACAAAAAACTATTGTGGGTTGACATTTCTAGAACGAATTTACCTAAAATAAATTCAAGAATTGCGAATTTTAATTACTAAATTCGCTCCATCTATCATGGCTCCACTGTAACTTCAAATTCAACCAATTCTGGGTCTGAATTTGCTAGAACAGATATTAAAACAATAATATCTCACCACTTGGCTGAATTTCGCCATTTTCTCAAGAATTTAACAACAGAAATTGGGGATTTTCCCCAATTATGCCCATTTATTGTTACTTTTTACCATGGATTCTCTACAAACTGAAATTTGGCCACATCAAAATAAATCCTCATTGACATTTCTCTTCAACTCAACTTTATCTGCCCATCCAGGCTAAGTGTTGAAAAATGAAGCTCTGATACCATATTGTAACATCCCCAACCATCCATTCTGGGCCATGCTATGCCAGGGAACTCTTTTGTCCTCTCTGTGGAACATATTGTAACATACCCAACATCTAACTGAGCTATGCCACATAAATTTTTCTTTAAACAAATGCATGCAATTAAAAAATATACACACATAACTCTTGCAAAAGAATTATATATAAAATGTAAACATACAAATACATCTGTAAATGCACAGATTCACATTGAAATAATAGTAAACATATACATCCAACATATATAGGAAATACCCATAAAAATAAACATAGTTATAACCGCACATATGATAACCCATGAAAATAAGCACCTAAATAACAATGCAACATGTAAATTTATCACACAATTGGCACTTATATTGGTAAGAATGTCACCAACTATGTGCAGACCTTCCATGAACCTCCCAACCTTAGACCACACTATTCATCACTTTCAACAGTGAGTCACCCCCGAACTAGGACTAAACTCCACCTGGGTAAAGGGATTCCTAGCCAGGCTAAAGGCTCATAGACAACAGGAAAGACATTGTCTTAGGTACCAACTCAACTAACAGCCTACACTCCCTCATTCCCCACATGCTTTTACCACCGAAGGAAGTGTTCCCCTTCTCTTCTCAACAGTCCTTCGGCTACCCCACTTCCTTCCTGGGCTTCAACAATAGGTCGGATATGAAGTCTCAGAGAAATGTAGTTGTAGTTCAACACCTTCAGAAAATCAACTCCTAGCAATTCTCTCACCTAGAGAATTGCTCATGGGCCTGACAACCCACCTCTTCAATATCCCACGGGCCTGATAACCCTCTTCTTCAGTCCAGCTCCCAAGCTAACTAGGTACACCAACACAAAATGGCTATGGATACAAGTTCAGGTACAGTCATGAAGATACAAAGGATAGCTTAATGGGTGTGTGAATACTCATGGATGATTGACAAGATAATTGAATTATGGAAGGAGTGATGGGAACAATGATGGAAAAGATGATAGGAAATGAACTAATTCCCAACAATATGTATGCATGTCCCCAACTTGACACTTGTCATGTTGGGAGCTACTTTGGCCTACTTGTACCCGACTTTAGAACTTAGGATAAAATAATTATCCACACTTTATGATTTAAGAACTATTAATATAATATTCCTTTTTGGCTTAAGATCCCTATATTATCCCTTTTCCTTAACTTTTAATCCCTTCCCTTTCCCTAACTAGTGGATTTTAGTCCCCCATCTCTTTTATCATGGTCGGTCTACGCGCAACGATGTATTTTATATTAATTGTGAGACATTTACAAAACTAGGCGCACTGGCCTTTAACATCTAGTCTCTCCGGCCTAATCAAAACATAAGTATCCTAGCTTATAATAACTAGCTCACCATCCTATAAAATGTATCATATAAAAAAAAGGCTCACTGGCCTCAATTTTTCATGCACTCATATTTCTACGTGCAATATCCTGGAATGTGAAAACTTCCTCATTTTACTGTGCAGTACATGTGCGCACTATGCCATGAAATGTGCATACAAAAATGATATCAAACAACTCACCAACTTAAGTACATTTTCATTTACATTAAAATTGGGTTCATCCTAGGGATATTACAATCCCCTCCCCTTATTTATTCACTGTCCCCAGTGCATCATGTACCCATATAGAACAAAATTTCAAAATACTCAAAAAGATGCGGGTATTCATGCTCCCAAGTAGCATCCTTGGGACCGTACCAGGTCCATTGGACCTTTACAAGCCCTATGGCTCTATTCTGGAGCTGTTTGATTTTCCGGTCCAGAATGTGTACCAGATGCACTTGAAAAGAACCTTCTTGATCCACCTGGATCACATTCCAATCAATAGTATGATTAGCATCGGGTATATATTTCTTGATCAATGATACATGGAATACATTATGAACAGACATAGATGCAGGAAATGAAATCATATGAGCTACTGGACCAATCCTATCTAGGATTTCAAACAACCCACAATAGCGAGCTACCAACTTTGAACAATTTCCCAATTTTAGGGAACTTATGTTGGCCTTCACTTTCAAGAATACATGATCACCCACTTTAAAGCTGAAGCTCTACATGATACGCCCTTATCAAAATAGATTTTCTTTTTGTCTTGGGCATCCTTTAAATTTTTTTATTTTTTTATCATTTGCTCCTCCATTACCCAGAGAAAATTTAAGTAGAACCATGGCTACGATATTGGGTTGTCCCAACTTACTTGGGTGTTGCGCTTTCTTCCATAAATTGCCTCGAATGGGCGTTGCACTTTCTTCCATAAAGTGCCTCAAATGGGCTCATCTTTAGAGATGCTTGGTACCCATTGTTATAAGAAAACTCTACCAAGTGTAGGTAGTCTTCCCATTTTGATGGTTTATCCATCACATACATCCTCAACATATCTTAAATGACTTGACTCACCCTCTCTATGTACCCATATGATTCTAGATGATAAGTTGTACTAAACTTCAAATTTGTTCCAAATCCATTAAATAACCCTTTCCAAAATTTTGAGGTAAATTTTGGATCTCTGTCAGACACAATTGTCTTGGGTATGCCATGTAATCTAGCAATTTCTTTCATATAAACATCAAGAATGTTGGTTTCCTTGTGAGTGAGCTTAACTAGAACAAAATGGACAGCTTTAGTAAGCTTATCCACCACTACCATGATAGAATCATGTTACTTGTTTGTTCTGGGAAGTTTGGTGATGAAATCCATTGTTACAACTTCCCATTTCCACTCAGGGATGGGTAATGGTTGTAGAAAACTAGTTGGGTGTCTATGCTCAACCTTTACCTTTAGATATTCCAAACATCTGGAAATAAAATAAACAACCTCTTTCTTCATGTCTGGCCAATAATATTGGCTTTTGACAGTTGCAATAGTTTTATGATATCTTGGGTTCCTAGCATAAGGCACATTATGCATTTCTCTCAATATCAGATTTTTCAACTCCTAAGAATTTGGTACATAAATTCTTCCACTGTACATGAGAATTTCATCATTGTCTAGCTTATGTTCCTCAATTTTCTACTGCAAAATACCTTGCTGTAATTTTGCCACTAATTCCTTGTATTGCAAATCTGATTTGGCAGCCTCTGTAATTCCGTCTTTCAAATCTGAATAGTACATGCTAATGGTTGTAGCATGCAATTCATGCACTCTTCTTCTTAGTGCATCAGCTGCTTTGTTCGCTTCCCCCTTGATATGCTTTATATCAAAGTCATATTCACTTAGAAATTCTAACCATCTAGTTTTTCTGGCATTCAGAGTTGGCTGATCAAATAAATATTTTAGACCATTATGGTATGCTCTTAGCTCAAACCTTTTCCCCATGAGATAGTGTCTCCATTTCCTCAAGGCATGCACTATGGCTGCCAACTCCAAATCATGAGTGGCATAGTGTCTTTCATGCTCCTTCAACTTCCTTCATTCATAACATATAACAAACCCATTTTGACTGAGGACTCCACCAAGCCCTTCTTTACATGCATCTGTGCATACAATGAAGTCTTCATTTGGCTCTTCAATCCTTAGTGTGGAGAACTTGTTAATAATTGTTTCAAGTGTTGGAAACTCTTTTCACAATCCAATGGCCTAGAAACTTCACACCCTTTCTTTGCAAGGAAGTGATTGGGTGTGGAATCTTTGAAAATCCTTCAATAAATCTCCTGTAGTTACCTGCAAGGCCCATAAATGATCTTACTTCTATCACATTCTTTGGTGTTGTCCAATCCCTGATGGCTTCTATCTTCTCATGATCCACTGCTATCCTATCCTTTGAAATTATATGCCCCAAATAATGAATTTGCTTATGATAAAATGAGCACTTTCTCAATTTGGCATACAACTCATGCTCCCTTAATACTTGCAACACCATCCTCAAATGGTGTTCATGCTCTTACTCTAGCTTAGAATATATAAGAATGTCATCCAAAAATAAAATGACAAACTTGTCTAAATATTCTTGGAAAACACCATTCATTAAGAACATGAAAACCGTTGGTGCATTTGACAACCCAAATGGAACCACTGTGAACTCATAATGCCCATATCTTGTCCTGAAGGTGGTCTTACTGATATATTCCTCTTTAATCCTTACCTGATGGTATCCTGACCTAATATCTATCTTTTAAAAGATCTTTGCATCCTTCAATTGATCAAAAAGATCATCAATCCTTGGTAGAGGATACTTGTTCTTCACAGTCACTTTATTCAACTGTCAGAAATCAATACACAATATTAATGTTCCATCTTTCTTCTTCACAAACAAGACTTGGGCGCCCCAAGGTGATACACTTGGGTGTATATACCTCTTCTTCAGAATCTCTTCAAGTTTCATTTTCAACTTCTTCAGCTCTGGTGTACTCATTATGTAAGGAGTCTTTGACACTAGAGCTACTCCCGGCATTAAATTTATAGAGAAATCAATATCTCTCTTTGGGGGTAGTCCCGGTACCTCCTTGAACACATCTTCAAAATCTTCCAGGATTGCATGATCTTCCAAATTTGGCACCTTATCTTTAGGTGTCTCTTCCATATGTGCTACAAATATTTGACACCCTTTTCTGTAAAATTTCTTCAGTTGCAATGCTGAAATTTCTCGGATGGTTACTGCCCTGGGAATTCCCTGCACCTTCCTTAGGGTCCCTTCCTCTTCCAAGCAAGTAAAGTCCTTGTTATGAATTTCTAGTATGGCATGATGCTGGTCCAACCAATCCATCCCAATTACACAGTCATAAGAACCTAAAGGCAAGATGTTCAAATCTTCCCTGGGGTTCAGTCCATTCATATCCATAAGACATGACTTAACCATCTCATTAAATTTTCTTTTGGCTCTTGTATCCAGCTACACCAGCCAGGATTTTCCATTCTTGCTTCTTGGAAAATGAAAAATTTCCACCATCTTAGGATCTATATAACTATGACTAGCTCCTGAATCAATTAAAATAACAATCGTTTGGTTGTTGATCATACCTTCCACTTCAATCATATGTGACTGATACCATGCTTGCTTGTTGTCCAGGGTTGCATAAATCCTTGGCACATTTCTACCCATGTCCTCCACTATTTCATATTGATGTACATTTTGAACAGTCCTCCCTTTTTCACCTCTGTGAGAACAATCTATGAACATGTGATCTCCTTTACAACCGCAACATTGAATAGGTGGTTGCCTTGGCCTTTGACCCCCTATTTCAATCGTTCTTGGCTCTCTAGGAGTTTGTTGTCCCTATGGATTATTTCTGAAGAATGGCAGCTTAGATCCCTTCTTCCTCTGATCCACCTTGAATTTCTTTTTGTCTTCCCAATATTTTTGGAAAGTTGGCCTTGATTTTTGTTGATCATATAGGCATTTAGCTCACCATATGGTCTCCTCCAATGTATTTAGATAATCATACTATATTTTTTCATTGATGAATGATTATAATCCACTCAAATACCATTGAAATATTAACTGTCTCATCTTTGATGAAAGAGACATACATCATCAGTTCTAAAAATCATCTCTCGTATTCATCTATGGTCATACTCCCAAGCTTGAGTTCAAATAACTCTTTCATTTTCTTTACATAGTATCTCTTAGTCAATTATTTCTTCTCAAAATACTTCTTGAATTCCCTCCAAGTAACACTTTTCTCTTTAATGTGTTGCACATGCACAAGCTGATCCCACCACATGGATGTATTTCCATTGAGTTTATAGATAGAAATTCTACCATCTACATGAGAAGAATAATTATGCAACTTAAAATACTTTCTTATGCCCAACAACCATGTCTCTACATATTCATCCTTCTTGTGTTCACCATCAAATATAGGAGGTTTGATTTTGTTCATTTCTCCTCGTAGCTCATCCCCCCTAGACATCTTATGGCTCCTGACAGGGGATGGACTTGAGATGCTTTGTGCTCTCTTATTGGGATTCCTTGGGGAGTTATGGTGATGTCTACTAACACTTCTTTCTCTTCTTTTCTCATCACAAGACTTGCAATTTCATGATTTTATTGAGCCACTCTCCTTATCCAATTTCTTTTCAATTCCGTTCAAGCTCTGCAATAACTTCATGTTGAAGTAGTCTTGCTACTTCTTGGCTCTCATAAGCCGTTCATTATCATATTTATGGATTTGGAAATCCTTCTGTAAATTTTTTATGGTCTCTGCCATATTCATGTTTTCATCCCTTCCTTCTCCATGTCCATTGGAGTTTGTTCCTTCAATGCCCAAATGGACATCCATCCCTCTAATCTCATCCTCCTAACTGTAAGTCCCCTGTGCCTTTTCCATTACTCTGGAATCTATTTTGATCTTGATATGATCTATTTGTTGTTAACTCTGCAAAATGTGCAGCCAACAAAACTTTGTCAGGCTAACTTTTTCAACGATTTCATAAAAATATGAACCATTTTGGTTCAATAACATATCAGAATTATTTATTCTGGTTTCCTAAAAATTAAGTGCCCATATAAATTTTTTGGGTGGATACTTATATTCCACTATCCAATACCTTTCCAACGCCTGCTTCCATGAACAATTTCGAGTCTTGAGCAGAAAGTTATGGCTATTTGAAAGTTTCCCATTAATGTTTCTGCTCATTTTTTCAACTTGGTGCAACTCTGCACTGTAAATATGCATTTTTGAACCTACTCCTTTGGATTTTTCATAGGATATCAATTGGGTTTATTCATATACATATTATGGACATCCTTTCCAAGTTTCACCTTTTTCTAAGTTCTTGGCTGCTAGTTACAGCCTGCTGAAGTTCTAGGCCAATTTGTGTTTTTTGGTCTAGAATGCTAGAGGTGCCATATATTCCATATTAAACACATTTAACTCACCGATAAATTTAATTGAAATCTAGGAATTTCTTCTATGGCTCAAAATATTTTCATTGATTGCTCCTGCCCCTGAAACTGATTCCGGAGAAGAAAGTTATGGCTCTTTGAAGTTAGTGGGGTCTTAAAATTTACCCTGCACTGTTTGTGTTGTAACTTTATCATAAGAGCTCTGTTTGATGAATGGTTTACACCATTATAAATCTCTCTCTGAGATCTCTTATTTGAGCTGAAAAAATATAGTGTGCCTAGAAATGCTCTTAAGGGCCTTAAAAACGTGTTGCAAAAAAATGACGTTCAAATGATATAAAACATTGTAGAAAATCGATGGTTTTCTGTTGTTCACTCTCCAAACGAATTCACGTGCACAAACTTCAACCTATAACCCATTTTTACCATGCGCATCAACACCACAAGGTAAATTGTGCTTCATGCACTTTAAATCCACTGTGTATCACTTCTCTTTCACGCCAATAACTTGTGCGCACTACTTTTATGTCACGTGCCAATATCCATCGTGCATAGTTTTGGTTCTTGCACTATTACTTGTTGTGCACAGTTTTTGTATCACACGCTGATATCCCATGCACATTGTACTCTACGTGTTGTACCATACCAGAGTTTAGTACATCTCCACTGTGCACCAAAACGTTGTGCGCACCACTAACTAAATTGTCGCACGACAACATATACCCACATTGTGTGTGCACCAACAAAACTCCTTTGCTCTCTGCCAATATTGTGCACACCATGCTCAACATTATTATGTGTGTGCACACCTTGCAATGCTAAATTTATCACGTGGTCTTGTACACCAACATTTTTCCATGCGACGATGAAATTTAACGCGCACACCCGCACACTAACATGTTTTTCCGCACGGCACCAAAATTTAGCATGCGCACCATCACGCCAATATCTTGTCGCACAATGCCTAATTTTACCTATCACAGGATTTTCACTGTGCATCATGAATTTTTAGTGCGCCCACATGTGCACATTCATTTTTATGCGCATCAATTCCTCGTGAATTCCACTGTAGAAATTGGGGCTTTTGGCTTAACATTTTCCCCAATTTACCATCGACATTATGAAACCATGAAATTTGTTCAATTTCACCCTAATAACACCAGTTCAAGTTATGCAACAACAAATCGTTGTGGGTTGAAATTTATGGAGTGAATTTAACCAAAATCAATTCACAAAGTGCGAATTTTAATTACTAAATTCGCTCCATCTGTCATGGATTCACTATAACTTCAAATTCGACCAATTCCAGGTCTGAATTTCCTAGAATAGATATTAAAACAATAATATCTCACCACTTGCCCGAATTTCTCCATTTTCTCAATAATTTAACAACAAAAAATGGGGATTTTCCTCAATTCTACCCAGCTGTTGTTATTGTTTACCATGGACACTCTACAAACTGAAATTTGACCACTTCAAAATAAATCCTCTGTGACATTTCCATTCAACTCAACTTTCTCGGCCCATCCAGTCTTAGTGTTGAAAACAAAATCTCTGATACCATGTTGTAACGTCCCCGACCATCCATTTCAGGCCATGTTATGCCAAAGAACTCTTTCATTCTCTCTGTGGAACATACTATAACATACCCATCATCTAACTGAGCTATGCCACATAAATGTTTCTTTAAACAACTGCATGCAATTAAAATATATACACACAAAACTCTTGTAGAAGCATTATATATAAAACATAAACATGAAAATACATCTGTAAATGCATGGATTCACACTGAAATAATAGTACAAATATACATGCAACATATACATGAAATACCCATAAAAAATAAACACAGTTATAACCGCACATATGATAACCCATGAAAATAAGCACGTAAATAACAATGCAACATGTAAATTTATCACACAATTGGCACTTATCTTGGTAAGAATGTCACCAATTGTGTGCAGACCTTCCACGAACCTTGCAGCCTTAGACCACACTGTTCATCACTTTCAATAGTGAGTCATCCCCAAGATCGGACTAAACTCCACCTGGGTAAATGGATTCCTAACGAGGCTAAAGGCTCATAGAAAACATGAAAGAATTTGTCTCAGGTGCCAACTCAACTAACAACCTATACTCCCTCATTCCCCACATGTCTGTCCCACCCCAGGAAGTGTGCCCCTTCTCTGCTCAACAATCCTTCGGTTCCCCACTTCCTTTCTGGGCTTCAACAACAGGATGGAAAGGAAGTTTTAGAGCACTGTAGTTGCAGTTCAACACCGTTAGGAAATCAATTCCCAAAAATTCTCTCACCCAGAGAATTTCTCATGGGCCTGACAACCCGCTTCTTTAGTCCAGCTCCCAATCTAACTAAATACACCAACACAAAATGGCTATGGATACAAGTTCAGGTACAGTCATGAAGATGCAAAGGATAACTCAATGGGTGTGTGAATACTCATGGATGATTTACTGGATAATTGAATGATGGAAGGAGTGATGGGAAGAATGATGGAAAAGATGATAGGAAATGAACTAAGTCCCAACAATATGTATGCATGACCCCAACTTGACACTTTTCATGTTGGGAGCTACTTTGGCCCACTTGTACCCAACTTTAGAACTTAGGATAAAATAAATATCCACACTTTATGATTTAACAAATATTAATATAATATTCCTTTTTGGGTTAATCTCCCTAGCTTAGCCCTTTTCCTTAACTTTTAGGCCCCTCCCTTTCCCTAACTAGTGGATTTTAGTCCCCCATCTCTTTTATCGTGGTCGGTCTGCGTGCAACGATGTATTTTATATTAATTATGAGACATATACAAAAATAGGCACACTGGCCTTTAACATCTAGGCTCTCTAGCCTAATAAAAACACAAGCATCCTAGCTTATAGTAACTAGCTCACCAACCTATAAAATGTAGCATATATACAAAAGTCTTCCTAGCCTCAATATCATGCGCACTCATGTTGTTGTGTGCGGTATCCTAGAATGTGCAAACTTTCTCATTTTACTGTGCAGTACATGTGCGCACTATGCCATGAAATGTGCATACAAAAATGATATAAAAAAGCTCACCAACTTAAGTACATTTTCAATTGCATTACCCTATGGATATTATAGTGGTGACTCCACACATTTGAAGAAATTGTTGGTGATTCAAATCAAGTTACATGAATACACTTAGGAACAACCTCAAATAGAAAATGGAAGGAAGACACAGGAAGTCTAGGTATCAAGATGTTGGCCCTTGACCACATTTTGGGAGTTTCTTGGTCATGTTGACCTATTTTGAGACTTCGACAGCATTTCGAAGCAAGAGCGCAAGATGAAGTGGAGATCACGGGATCTCGTCCCCCTTTTGGGCCCCTTTTTTGGTTTTTGGGAATATGTAATGGGAATGGGATGTCGGCCCATGGGTTTTACCATGTTTAGCCCTATCTTGTATCTATAAATAGAAGGATAGGCAATGTAAGAAGGAGATAATAGTGCATCTATGTAATGTGAATGCATGCTAAGTGCGAGTAGAGTCTGTAAGTGCTTCGTGCATGACTAAAAGAGACTTTCAGAGCTAAGTGCAGGTCCTTGTAGCAGATTGTGGAGAGCTTAGTGGTGTAGCGCAAGGAAGAAGGATCTAGCGATCTACGTAGATCTTTTGTCCTGTGCAGAGTAAGGGTTTGTATGGCTTTGTTATTGTAACCGATTGACCGAAGATAATAAATAAGAAGAGTTGGTGGATGTAGCCTCAGGGTGGGGGTGAACCACATAAACACTGTGTTATGTGCTTTGTGCTTTGTCTTGATGTGTTCATATGTTATATGCTAAGTGCTCTAATATGTTTAAGATAGATCTATTTATTCTTTGTACTTATTATCTATGAGAATGTTAGATCTAACCTAGATAGTGTTAAGCCCTAATATTGTCTCATTACCCCTTAATTGGGGCATATTATATTAGTAATGTTATTTTATTTATGCTGGCTTTAGGCCATTGGTTTTAATTATACCTCCTAGTCTCCTATATATACCAAGGAGACATTTTCATTTTGAATCATCTAGTACTTGAACATTTAAGTGGGGTAAAAGGAGGTTTCCCCCTCGAAGAGGCTTATTATCTGAAATTA
>SNQJ01S0205006.1:29415-45932 GCA_010110895.2 Picea sitchensis | reverse complement strand
CCATGCGGCATCTTTAGCTTTTGGGGCCATTGTAAATTTGTAAATGCAAACTCAAAGGCTAAATCAAAGGTGGAATTTGGCAAATGCAAGCAATCTGAAAATAGCAAAGAAGGAACCTTGTCTTAGACTCTTACAAGTTTCAATCTTTCAAACATTCAACAATCAAGATTCAATTTTGAAGATGGAAAAAAAATGAGTGGAAATTGTTCAACATACCTCTATAGTCTCCTCCAAACTCCTCCAAACTTGAAGATGAACTATAGCCTCCTAGTTGAGATGCCAAATCCACCACAAATTGCCCAAAACACTTGCCCAATAAGTTCCTCAAGACTGCTCCTCAAGAATCAATGCTGCTCCAAAACCCAAAAGTTCCCAAATGATGAATGAGAGAGGTGTGAGGCTCTTAGAGGGGGCTGTTGTGTATTTATAGCATGAAGTTAGGGTTTAGAGGGGTAAGGGGTTTCCAAAACCCCAAACAAATTAAGTTTTCAAGTCCGCTGGCGTCCTTCATAAAAACCGAACCGAACCGACCGGTTTCGTCATAAACTGGTCGGATGGTTCGGTTTTTCTCCCGGTTCGAACCGGTCAAACTGGCTGGTTCCGGTTCCGGTCAGAATGGTTTTTAAAACACTGGGCTACACCCATGTCATGAGTATCATCATTACTATCAGCATCATCTGGTAGCAAACTAGCATCAAAACATATCATCACAATATCCATAAGCCTCATTTAGTTATATTGATGATCCATCTCCACCACCATGTGTCTAGCACCTTGAGTCATTCTTGTCCCATGACAAGAATCGTGACCTCATCGGAGCCACATTCACCTCATAGTTGATCCTCTCATAGGATCACTTTGTGAATGCATTTAGCTCGATGCTATCGGACACATGTGTCTAACACCTCAGGTTGTTCTTGCCCCATGACAATAATTATGACCACATCGGAGCCACAAACACCTCATGGTGAACCTCTCATAGGATCACTCCGTGAATGCATTTAGCTCGATGCTATCAGACACGTGGAATTGCTATCGGACACGTGGAATTGCACCTCAAGCATCTCGAGTCTTCAGTCCGTCGAAGATTACGTCAGGGCACATCTACTTCGGATGTAGATGTTCCCTATCTCCCTTGGTCTGCAACCCAGTTCCTGTGGAGATAGAGTCGGCCCGATGCTTTTCGGGGCTACTCACCTATTCGTGAGGGTTTCAAGGCTTGATGCAACTCACACATAGGAGATCTAGCAACAACTCGAATCTTTAGTCCATCGAAGATTACATTTGGGCCTATTCCCACATGATCAAGTCCGTCTGATCAATCTTGGAATATCGACACGATGCTGCAAACATCAATACTCCCCCAGGGAAACATTTGCATTCTTGCCAAGCTTGTCCTAGACAGAGGCTTAGTGCAAATGTCAACTATCTGCTCATTTGTGGATAAGTGATGGAGCCTCACTGCTCCTTCCTGCACCATGTCTCTGATGAAGTCTTGCAATATCCTTCATCTAAACTCTGAAGTTAATTCCCTCTATCTGAGAGAATCCTCGTACCACGCTTTTGTTTGTTGCATGCCCCTTTGCGTCTTGCAAAGTTTTATGAAACCAAGCTGGGTTCTTCCTGATCGATGACTCCCTCTGAAGTTTGACTTCCTTTGAAGTCTGACTCCCTCTAAGTCTTTTCAAGTCTTGCTTTTCTATGGTAACCATCCTGGAATACGTAGGATAACCTGCCTGAAACAGAAACAACAAGAGCAAAAGTATTTCCAATATAATAGCATTTTGTATAAGAACATATCAATTTCATGGTAATTCATTATAGCATTACCAAGGTGTCCTGACTCTTGCCTGAGAACAAGAACAAGAAATATCTCCTAGAGGAGATGATAGTTCATATTGCAATTAAGTACAATAAGCATTTATATTAATAGTACATGCTACTAAGTATTCATTTGTTCCTAGCATCAATAAAATCTAAAGGATTGCAATACTCACTTAAGAAACAATAATAAAAATATCAAACCTGATATGCAAACCTGGAGTCTAGCTATTGTTCTGCTTGAGTTGATTTTCTTCTGAGACAAGTATTCTTTCCAACCTGGAGAGTGTGTTGTTCCTTTGAATGTATTGGATCTGAGATCCCTATGTATCTACCATTGCTACTTGGACAAAAGATCACATCTCATGCGAACACCCTCAAGATAGTGATATAGTTTAAACATATACAAGTACATACCTCCGGCAGTAGCAGAACCATCCGACAACAGTGACAAGCAATGACGAACCCCAAAAATTCCAAAGTGCTCCAACTTGTAATTTGGAGATAGCCAGAGATGCGCTAGGGTAAGGCGCACTAGGACAACCAAAAAAAAAATGAGTCTCGATACTTCACAGACACTTTTATTGCAACTGGTACTACAACTGGTGCTGGCACTGCAACTGGCACTGTAACTGGTGCTACAACTAGCACTGCAACTGGCACGAAGGAATTGGCACTGCAACTTCAATTGTGCTACAATGAACTTGACAGAGAGCTACGGATCTACCTTCTAGTGGTTAGATTGTTCCGAAGGTGGTGTGGGCCCATAACATGTTAGAATAATGTTGATGTGCTTGTTTCACCATAGACAATGATACACCATTGTCACTCGTCCATAGGCACAAAGCCACCCCCGAGCACCTTAACCTTTGATAGAAAGAATGATTTCGGGAAGCCACACCATAACCCACAGATGACCAAGAGAGAGCACACCTTCTTCAAAGGTAGCGCACAAGATAAAGATACCAGAAAGACTGAACAAGAGAAAACTACCCAACTGTGCTGCTCCTCGTCCAAACTTGCGCACTATTTCTGGTTTTCTGGGTGAGAGTGAATGAACAAATGAGCCAAGATGTCCTTTATTTATACTAATCTGTCCAATGACTTTTCTGGCTGGGCCGACATGACTTTCTGGTAATTATATTTTCTATTCATCTTTTTCCTGTGAAGCCGACTGGTCTTCTGGAGGATAATACCTTAATATTATATATTCTGCTGAGCCGACATGTCTTCTTTTTGCACATCTGTTTAGGGTTTCTCTTGCTTCCGGAATATTCTATTCTAGTCAAAGGTTACATATGGAGTTTAATACCTCCCTCAACTACCATAATATCAACATGGAGAACATGATCCCGACCATGATGATGATCAACATGTCCATAGATGGCAAGCCCAATATCCCCCCTTATTGCCTCCTAGTACAGATCAACCAATGATCATCACATTTAAGCAACCTAGGGTATGGGAGATGGTAAGCTACTGTCACCATGAGGTATGTTAGTCCTTTCTTGCAAAGTGTTGTGCTTAATTTGTTGGGCATGTGGATGAAGATCTTTGGTTGAAGTTGGATAATGGATCACTGGTTTGGGAAATTGTGTTAGTTGCCTTGTTTCACCTTGGTGGTCAGCCTCTATGCCCTAGTCTCATGATGTCGCCGCCTAGGGAAAAGGGGTAATACTGGGGGGCCCTCGCAAGGGTAACGTTCCTCTCTTGACCATACTTAACACCTTCTATCTTAAAGCCTTTCACATATCCTAAACTTCGGCTATGGTCCATTCTCTCATGAGAAGAGGGGTTGAAGGCCCAAAGGTTGTTTCGCAACTGTGATAAAAGAATAAGAAAATGATGCTAGAAAAGAAATTGAAGATAGCAAAGCAGGACCACCAAAATCCAGTCCAACTTGAGCTCTACTCTTTTAGTGCTTGCTCCGCTCCCCAAAAAATAATGCTATAGCTTGAAACCTTGTACAAAAGGGGACTTGCAAATTTGCAAATATAAATGAAAGCATGGAGTAGAAAAAGACAAAAAGGAGTTTGGAAAAAGGTGGCACGCAAATATGGGGTAACTGAAGAGAAAGCACAACCTCCACAAAGGTGCTCATAGAGATGAATTAACACCATAAGCAATGAAGTAAGCCCTAAACCATATCACTTTCACACTTACTCTTGGTGGGTTTTTACTTTCCCTTGTCACTCTCGGGACCTATCCCTCTACCTGGGTTATTTTATTTCTTGTCTAGGTGGCACACCTAATAGGGTTGGATGAAGACCCTCCCATACTTGAACTTGGTAACTCACGTGGGGTCCTTGGCTGGTGTGATGCTTGAAGGGGATACTGAGGTGAATTATGTTACATGGATTATATCTTAAGTTGCAACTTACTTTGTATGTTTTAACGACTAATGTTTCTTATGAACTTTGGCTAACCATGTTTTATACTTTGGCTTGTTTTGGATGGCCCTGACATGGTTCTTGAGGGGCGCCCTGGGCTTGTACCCAAGATGTTGTGCCTTTATTGTAGGACTTTGACACTTGTGATGGAGAGCAGTGGGTCATCCAGTGACTTACCACCCTTAGACAGTGGCTCTCACATTCTCAAAACCTTGGACGATGGACAAATGGGCTTGGTTTGAGCAGTCTTGGTCATTGTGCCACACATATGGGCTAAAAGCCCACATACTAGGTAGAGCACCCCATGTCAGGGCTTGTTTTGGATGGCCCTGACATGGTTCTTGAGGGGCGCCTCGGGCTTGTACCCAAGATGTTGTGCCTTTATTGCAAGACTTTTCCATGTGTGATGGAGAGTAGTGGATCATCCAGTGACTTACCACCCTTAGACCCTTAGACAGTGGCTCTCACATTCTCAGAACCTTGGACAATGGACAAATGGGCTTGGTTTGACTCTTGAGCAGTCCTGGTCATTGTGCCACACATATGGTCCTGGTCATTGTGCCACACAGAGGATAGAGGACGTTCCAACAACGGGCCTTTGTACATGACTCAGAGACATCATTACAACTCTCTCAGCCCTGGACGTGGCCTTTGGAGGTCCTTGACGTCACCCTCTAGCCTTTGGCGTCATCCTCTTGGCTAGGGTTTGGTGGATGGTTTGGTTCCGGAGATGATTGGCATGGCTTGGGGTGAGGAGACACATCACTTCACACTCATTCACCCTTGGAGCATCCCACTTGGCCTTTGGAGGCATGACATCACCCTCTCCTAGCATGATGTCACCCTTTTGAGGGTTTTATGATGTATTTTTGTATTTTGGCATTATGTTAGAGGCAAATCAGGGGGTCGGCCCCACTCATATTTTATTGTTGACAAATTATGTGGACAAATCATGTTAGGGTTACCTCGTATAAAAAGGACAAACCCAATTTTCATTTTATCATTATGGTTTCTCACCATTTCTGAGAGAACTTCTGAAATTTTTGCCCTCTAAGGGTCATTGGCTATCTCTCTCTCATGCGCTATGCTTGGAAGGTCACTTGTGGATGTTTTTTGCTGATTTTGGATGGGAATTTCTGCAATTAGGGTTTTATCTCTTGGTTTCTTGGTTGAAGTAAGTGAATTTTCTGCAATTTATTCTTATGCTATTTATACTTCATGGTAAATTTGCTATTTTATGTTAGACGTCTTGCTTGGTGACACCATAGGTGAGGAACATATGTGCTTCTTCCTCTCACAAGGTGATTTTTGTCCAAAATTTGTGAATGTTTCCTCGCTAGGGTTAGAACCCTAAAGCCCTAAAGTGCTAGCACTTTAGGATTTTATCCCTAGACTTTTGATTTTTGACTTAATTGAAGCTACAAGAAGGGAGAAACAATTTCTAGGGCCCAAATGTGCTTGCACCCTAGAAATTCTTCTCCTTAAGATTCAAAGCCCAAGGCCCAAATGTGCTTGCACCCTAGAAATTCTTCTCCTCAAGATTCAAAGCCCAAGGCCCAATGTGCTTGCACCTTAGGGATTGAATCCTACCTCTTGGTTGCATTAGATCAATTTTCAAGCTTAGTTGCATTTGCTGTTATAAGACTCCATAACCTAATAAAGGCACCGATCTAAGAAGCTATTCTTTTGGTGAACTGATTGACAAACACTCTCTTTTAAAACTCTCAAGTTCTCTACTAACTTTACTAATACTAACATTGGCAAACTCATTATATTTCTTGCTGCTGTTGTAAAAGTTTGCTACAGCCATCTGAAAACACTTTAATTTGCTGCATACATTCATATAAAGGTGGCCTAACTCATTCAGAAATTGCATCTAACAATAGGATCGTGTTATAGTGGATGTATGTTAAGTTTTCATGGTCAATTGTTGCATTTCTGAACATTTATTGTTGCTGCTGTTACAAATCATTTACTGCTGTCATATAATTGTTTATTGCTGCAAATTTGTATCAGCCATTGCAACTTATTTTGTCTAGTGTCATAAGAGGTTATTCTTGCATAATTTAGCTTGGAAATTGTTACATATATGCTGCAAAGTGTTATTGTTCCGGGCAGGTACTCAAACAACTTCACACCTCTTATCTTTCTTTGACCTAGATCATTCTTTCAGTGATCAAGAGAGGGGGCGGTAGGCTTGGCTACAATACTTGCTATTTGATCCCTTGAGGTCACCAGGGAAGCCTCCCTTGTGATGGACTTCTTCCATCACTAAAACGAGGGAAGTTCTTACTAAGGTGACAATGGTGGGATCTTCCATAGTTACGCAAGATTTGAGAGTCTTGTGTTGGCTTTGCACAATTACAAATCCTGCGGTAACACACATTAACTCATGAGTTATCCTTCCATGCACATGGTTTACTTTCTCTCCGCTCCTACTTACCTCACTCATGCACATTCCTTGATTTATTCCACCTCTTATGTGCCCTCATGGATAGTCTTGGTAAAGTGCGTCCTCTACACTATATATTGGAGTAAGCTACATGATATTATAGTTGGATATTGGCAGCAGCGGCATACACTTGTTCTTTTTCTCTTTTCTCATTCTCTCGAGTCTAGTTACTCTCTCTTTGAGCAAGGATAATCATTGTACCAGTTGTGGACTTGTCTGTTGTGGCGCAATCAACCCTTTGGCAAGTCTATAATAAAGAAGTGTCGTGTTTTTGATGGACTTTCCTTCTTGTTGGTATCTTGTTTTTACTCTTGCAAATTGATTAGTGGTTTTTACCATTTACTGTGATATTTCTCTATCTTTTAAGTGGTTTCTTTTCTTGCTTCTTTCCTCTCTCTTATGCTAACATTGCAGGGCCCCTCCAAGCAACTTTAAAATTATTTTTCCTCATGCTTTGGTCGTGTGTTTACACGCTGTCCAAAGACTTTTTTGCTGCTGTTTTGTGTGTTATTTTGCAGAAAATCAGGTACAAATCAGCAGCCCAACACCTAGGGACTCCCCCCTGAGCTTGGTACGCACCATCCCAAATGGAGAGGGGGTTTGCCTGTGACAATTTGTGTCATTCACTCCTTGAATTAACACCTTCATCGCTGTTGTTTCTGTTATATCAACTCATATTGGAGGGTGAAAAAGTGTGCTAACAAGTCCAATGCCAGCCCCAGGGCCGTCTTCCTCTAAAGGAAAAGCCATTTCTAGAGCCATTACCTTTGCCCATAAAAGGGGCAGAGGGAATCATTAGTTTATTTATTTGATTTTATTATAGACGACTCATGATGATGAGATACATTTTTTATATTTTTGATGATATTTTGAGGCTTTGGAGTCAGGAATCAAGACATGATTCAATGTTTTTGTGTGATGTATCACTGATTCACTAGACATCTTATACATCTTATATATCAATTATCTTTTCATATTTATGTGGCAATGCATTTGTTTGATGTTGTTGTTGTTTTAGATGTTTACAAAATTGAAATAAATGAATATTTTTGTATTTTTTTAGTTTGTTGACATTTTCCAATATTTTCTGATATTTTCCCCGATGTTGTCGGTATTTTGTTTTCCAGACCCTCGACGATATTTTCACGAACATGATGTCAGCAACACTCGTTATGCTAGTGATTCCTCGATTTGTCTGTATTGGCAGTAGTCCCTAGGTCTTCATGCTTTCTTAGGCTTTGTGGCTCTAATTGAGCTTTGATACCATATCATGATAACACGAAAATTGAACACAAAGAAAACCAAGATAACTTAAGAGAGTTTTTCGTATTGCATTAATTAAATGAGAAGTAAAAGCCTTCTTATAACGGGTTACATACTAGTCAAGTCAATCCACTTTATGAATGTGGGATAGACCAAGATAGACATTAAATTGAAATAAAACGTAAAAGCATAAAATAACCTAAAGTCAGAACGACTTTATTAATGCCGATGTCTAATATCTAATTGACCATTATTATTTTGACATTTGATTTAACAGTTTAGGGAGTGTTATCACAAAATCTAGCACTTTTGCAAAGCCTTCACAAGATGCTTGACTAGCGTAACATATAGAAGTAATTGCCACTGTCACCTAAGCAAGTACTTCCCTTCTTTTAGTGAAAGATGGAGATACAACACAAGGGAGACTTCCCTATCAACCTCAAGGGATCCTATAGCAAGGTAAAGGCAAGTCTATGGCCACCTTTGTTGGTTGTTTGATTAGCTAAGGTTGAGTTAAGCGCAAAGTCAAAGTAAGTTAGACAAGGTAAGTTGATCGTGTGTGTGTGTGAGGGGTGTTAGTGAGACAATCAATGATGTTATCTAAGCTAGGAAAATGAATTAAATGCCTCGAAACACTCGCTATCAAAAGAAAAATGAAAGCTGAAATAAATTTGTAAAGAGAGGCTAAACGTTTAAGCATGTAAAAAATTTATAACAGCAACAATAACCAGCTCTAAAATCAGCAAGAAAGTGAATAAAGATGTGCCAAATAACAACGAAGAGACTTGCAAACCTTTCACCGATGATTGTGTTAGTACCATATTTGTTCCTGCCATTGATATGAAGGTTCGCCAAGGTTGCAAGGCCGAGACTGGATGAGCTAGAGATAGAGAGCAAGCCTCTGAACTAAAATTGCCAACTTTTTTCGAGGCAAATGGAAGAAAACAACAAAAAATCCATGCCCTTTTTGTGCCTAAGGCAAGATCTAAGCACTCGGGTGTGTTTCGGAGGTCAAAAAGGGCCTATCACGCCTCGAAAGGGCCTAAGTTTATTTGCCCAAGGAGCTTACCTCAAGACTGTGGCTTGGCAACCAAGCGCTAGCAAATACGCGGGACCTTCAGGCGAGCCAGATCGGACAACCCAGATTTGACCGAGTGCAAGATCAACGGTTCAGATCTGGTCTTCGTCCCCCAAGTGCATCGGGCTTCCAGGGCATCAAGATGTTTAACCCTCTGAGCAAGTCCATCATAAGTCCCCGATTGTCGATCCATCGGGCTCACTGGGCTACCGGGCCACCGAGAGTCAACCTCAACCGAATCACCTTTCATGTTGTTCCAGTCTGGTGCCATGCCAGCATGTGAGGGACCCACAAGTGAAGCAGATCAACAATCCAGATTTTAGTGGTGCGAGATCAGTGGTCTAATTTTTATGGGTACAAGATCGACGACCCAGACCTAACCAAGTGTGAGATCTACTGTCTAGATCTAATCCGTCGACAAGTTCGGTCGAGCCAGAGTGTTTGAAGATCAACGGTCAAGATTTGATTGGGTTGAGGAGCAAGGGTCCAGATTTTAATCTCACCAATCGGGCCATCGAGATGTTTTAAGCTTGCGAACAAGTTCATCATTAGTCCCCGATCGTTGGTGCACTGGACCACCAGACTGCAACTAAAGCACCCTTCCCATATTGTTCCCGGTGCAGTGCCACGTCAGCATGTACGAGACCTACACGCGAAGCAGATCAACGCTCCAGATTTGATCAAAGGCGAGATCGATGGTCCAAATCTAATCCGGTTGACAAGTCCAAGCGAGGCAGATTGTTTGAAGATCAATGGTCCCTATTTGATCGGGCGCGAGATCGACGGTTAGCCTCGAAGTGCACCGGGCTCACCAGGCTACCGAGAGTTAGCTGTAGCTGAAACACTTCTCCATATTGTTCCCGGTCCAGTGCCACATCAACCTCCCACGTGGAGCCAACTCAACGTTCCACCGAGGATACACAGAGGGACCATCGACAACGTGGCATGCCAGCAGAGCACCCGTCAGAGCGAATTAGAGGTCACCACGTGGACCAAGCTGATGTCAACGATGACATTGTTGTACCTTAAGCTGATTTTGTCAAGTTGAATTTGATCCAGGCAGATCAATGGTCCAGATCTGGTCGATTGTGAGATTGATGGTCCATATGTAGTTAAGGGTCAGATTCCTGGTCCATCAGGTCACAGGGATATCGGGATGTTTAAACCTGCAAGCAAGTTAAGCACAGGTCCCCGATTGTCGATCCACCAGGCTCACGTTGCCCTCGGGAGTTAACCTCACCCAAAGCATTTCTCCCATATTGCTCCCGGTCCAGTGCCAATTCAACATTCCACGTGAAGTTGACTCGGCATGCCATCAGTGATACCCTGAAAGGACTAGTGACAGTGTGGCAAGCCAACAAAGCACCTGTCAAAGCCAATCCAAAGCTGCCACCTGGACAAAAAAAGCCCACTAGAGACACAGAACAACACGCCTAGCTCGACGACACGTGGTCTGCTCCTCTGCCACATCAACACCAATGTGGACTAGTATAAAGTTGCCACGTGTTTGTGGGACCAAGATGACGTCAACAATGACGTTGCTATAACTTAAATGGATTTTGATTTGGTCGAGGCAGATCAAGGACTCACATTTGATTGGGCTCCAGATCGACGGTCCAGATTTGATTTTAGACCTGAAGTGCATTGGGAAGTTAAGCCTTTCAAGTCACATGCAGGCCTCTGATCGCCGATCCATCGTGTTCATCGGGCCACCGAGATGTTGAAGCCCACGAGCAAAGCCACACAACAACTCCCTGATCGTTGGCTCACCGGGATATTTACAGAACAAGTTTGCAATCAAAGTTAAAGCCAGTCTGGTGAGCTAGGCCCCACATCTAAAAGGTAGAACTTCGCGCAGAGTTCCATAGCCCACCCATTCACTTTCAAATTTTGTGGAAGCGTGTTTGCAATATAAAGCCATCCAAAGTAGATCTTGCGGTGAATGTGGGATTAATCATAGCCTTGCAATCAACGATTGAGATTGCTCGCCGAGATTGATCCAACGACTGCTGAGTTCTATCGCTTCTGCAGAGGAATTTCGGGTAGCCATCGAATACTAGATTTAAGGGGAAGAAGGGTAGCGGCTTTCTAAGATAAAGAAGGTCAACAAGAGCCGACCCAGGTAAAAATGAAGGTGACAAGAAAACCAATTGTAAATAGAGCTTAACATAACAAAAATTCAGCAGGGGAAAGTAAACAATTTTTACCAGGGGAAATTATTCAAGAAACAAGAAGTAGTAAACAATTTCAAGAAGCAATAAATGGTTTCAAAAGGTAGTTTTGGAGATGAGCGTGAGGAATAAAAGAGAACGAAGGCGCTCATTGTTATGGTCGACACTTTGGGGAATTTAAGAGGCTCTTATACCCGGAGCTGTTAGATCAAAAACCTCAAGCATCGACAGATGGTGAAAGCAACAAGCACTTGGAGATTCATCCCCCATGTTATGTTTCAGTCTGTAGCGCCCTTTCTTTTTGTGTCCGTGTTCTTGTAAAACATCTTCTCCCATTTTGGCTTTCTTGTATCAGATTTGATTTATAAAAGCTTAAACAACTGATTATACACCATGTTTAGTGTTACTGCATGATGTCTAGTTATGACATAGAAGTGATTTCCTTTGAATGAATGACCATTTTTTGTCATTTCTTTGTGCATTTAAATGATATGCGGAGGGTACCTCCATGTATTTGAATGTATGAGGATGTTAACTGTTTGAAGCATGTTTTCACTGATCTGTATGCATTTGTTAGAACTGTTGAATTCTTAATTGCTCAACACGTTGTTCTTTTTCCATAAGCTACACGATTCATTCTCAGTAGTGCCCTGTACGTTTATCTTGTTTTTCTTCTAATTCACCTTTTCATTTTCCTTTAAATCTTGATTGTCTGAAATAATCGTGGACATATTCCTCTAGGAGTTGATAGTTTTTATCGTTTGAGCTAAGAGACAGTTTGAGGTCCTAGAGTTTTAAGAAAGAGTGAGAGAGAGAGAAAAACTTAACAAATATTGCACAGTTACCTTACTACACATATGGCTTTAAGACTCATCTTGAGTTTTAGCCCCTGGGGTGCCTCGACATCGTTCCAATAACAACCTGGAACATCTTGAGGGATAACAGATTGCATGAAATAAAGAGCATGGAACTATGTTAATTGAATGCAATATGACAATCCCTAATGGCTGAAAATGCAATTATTGCAACAACGACTATGTTAGAGATGATTCTAAACAATTAATGCAAAGCGTTAGGCTATAAATGCTAGAGAATGAAGAAGCAAATGCAAATCCTAAAGCTAACACAAGTCGGAGAGAGAGAGAGAGAGCTAAACTATGGATTATATCACTTGCAAATGAGAAGGACTAGTTCCGCCTGTAACGAACATAAATATATAAAATATATAGATATAAATAAATAATCATTATATAATAATAATAATTAATACATCATAATGAAAAGACATGTTTGTTAATGAAAGGGCACCCTTGCATGGGTATAGAGGGCCCTCATTGTCATTGTAATCAATCATATCTCATTCTTATACATTTTACTCAATATAATATTATTTCATCCTAAATGGGTTACCTTATTCTATCCTACTTAAATTGGATATTCTTATAATTGTCAAACAAGTTTGTTTGTCACAGTGGTATCAAAGCTATGTCTAATCTTGGCCTTTGGCCATCCTACCTTTGATTAAAATTACGTTGCCCTTGGCAACATATCTATTGGTTGTTGGTCACAACTACAATACTTCTCAGATTTTCTATGAAGATCTGGTCCTTGACCATAACTTTCCCTTGGCCATTTGAAGTCTAAAATTTCCGCTGCAAAATAAAATATTGAAGAAAAATAAACTATTACCAACAAAAAGAAAAAGAAAAAGAAAAAAGAAATTAGAGGGAGAACACAGTTGAAGATAAAACCAAAACCAAATATCAGAAAAGAAAAGAAAAGGAATAAGTATATATTAAAAAAAAAGGGCTCCCTATATAAAAAAAAATAAAAAAAATAAAGGATATAAAAAGTATATGTAGAAAAAAAAAATATATATATATATATATATAATAATAAAAAGAAAACTTGGCGGCCTACACATCCACCACCACTGTGCAACAAATCAATCTGACCGTATAGTCCTTACGACTCAGCCGCTGTATACAGCTGCAGAATTTTGCTTCTGTCTGCACAAATATGCCAGTCACACAGTGCATGCCGTACAGATCACCACTGTATCAATTTAGTCGTACATTTGTTGGGTTATGCAAACGTACAATCGCAGGAAACAAATTAAAATCAGCCGTCATCCATTCGTATAGGTTGCGACTATCGAGGGTGTCCGTAATCGTTTGGATTATTAAAATATAGAGCCGTCGGTTCACTTCATTGGGTAGCGACCGATTCACTTCAATTCAATTTGTAGCGGCAGGTCAACAAGTGGTTTAGAGGTCACGATCAGATTCTTTAAAAATTAAGAGAAGAGTTATAAGATTTAGAAAAAAATAAAGGAGTAATTTTTTAATTAAAAAAATTCACAAGTCCAAGAAAAAACAAAAACAAAAGGTATATAAAAAAGATTCAATTAAAAGGGGTTATTCTAATATATTCCAATCTTAAGTTCAATTAAATGTATATCATAAAAAAATATATCCAAGGTTATAAAGTTTAAGAGAAAGTTATAAAGTTCAAGTCAAGAGAGTAAAGGGGAAAATACATTATTATATTTTGAGGCTCATTTAAAGGGTTTTCGAAGAAATAAGTTAAAAAGGCATTAATACCCTACTAAAACTAAAATATATATATTTATATAAAATATATATATCAAAAGGGATTATCAAGGAATATTTTTATTTAAATCTTGAAGGAGAAAGAAAGGTATCATTTATTGCAAATTATTGACGAAGCAAATGGAGTCTACGAAGTACAGAGGAAGATTTTCTTATGAAGGTTGTCGAATTTCATCTTATAGTTTTCTATATTAAAAGGGAGAATTCAAGGAAAAGAGGTTAACATCATTATCAGCTTGGACTATAATGAAAATTACATTAATATTGATTTGACAAATCAATTATTAATTTCAGAGCTGAATATAATTGAAAAGAAAAATATTTTTCAAATTAAGGAGTTATAAGTGACAATTGATGAATATGAATATATATCTCAATTCTATGTTACAACTATGTATAAAGAAGAAATTGACATCATTATCGAGTTACCCTGGTTTAAAAATCTAGGTACCTTCATCTTAAACATGGAGAAAATTTTTGTAACATTTCCCCATAAAGGGAAGATGATAACATTTCAAGACACTACAATGAGGTCAAAATCGATAATATCTTCATCAAAAGACTTTAAAGATATCTCGATTGAGATCCTTCAAGAAAATCAAAAGTCAATATAAAAAATGCAAAAAGAATTTGACGAAGTTATCGAGGATAAAAACGAAGAAATTTCTCGTTTAAAAGCCCACAGTCAAAAACTACTTACACAGATCAAGAAGTCAAAAGATAGGAAACAATGTGTTCAAAAGTTGGAACAAGAGAATCAAGATCTCGAGAAGAACCTATCAGAAAAAAAGAAGAAATTTCTCGTTTGAAGAACCTTAATCAAGGGTTGCTAGAACAAATCAGAAAGTTGAAAAAAGAAAAACTTGAAAATCTAGACATTAAAGATATCGACAAATTAGACGATGAAAACAATTTGCGTTTAAAAGATAATAATCAAAACCTACTTACACAAATAAAAAAGCTTAAGAATGATAAGAAGTCTCTGGAAATCAAGTAAGAACTGCTCATAGAAAATGAAGCATTAAAATTTTCAGATGAACAAATCCAAGTTATGGAAAATGGAACAATTACAGATCCAATCCCCGTCACAACTCAAAGAGTTGCAAAATCAACTGAAAAATGTTGGAAATGTATAACAGGTAGCATATGTTTGTCATTGATGGCAAGTACAGCAATGAAGATGACATGAGTACAGGAAGAATGTAATAGACGGACACCAGAAGTACTTTAGGAAGACACTGCAGAGCAAGCCCGATAAGTTCAGAAGAGATAGTGCAGAGGATTGTTGGCAGGTTATCAGGCAAAGTAAGCTTGTCATTGATGGCAAGATCAGAGTATGCAGCGAAGGCAAAACAAGGACAAAGTACACTTCGGAGGAGAAGCGCCAGTGATTGCTGGATCTCATCCTGAATTCCCGATGGCCGTCAGATCTGAATGAAGACAAAAGGAGCACGCAGATATGGAGGATAGATCTCGGGCATTAGATCCGAGCGCAGGGTCCGACCACCGTTGGATCGACGAAAACCTGCACGTTCTTTAAAGTGCAAGGAGTAGAGGGCTCACAAAATCTCGAAAGAAGGAGGACCGTCCATCTTCAGGCAGGACACGTGGAGATAGATCGTCAGTTCGCTGACTAGAGAGTCAAAGGAACGATGTTCCCTAACCTCTCGAAATCGCGATATGTGAAATCGCGACTTAACCTGAGCCGTCAGATCAAGGTTGAATCTGGACCGTTGATTCCAGTACGTGTCGAAGTTTCGAGGATCACGAGTTGGACATGTCAAAGATTATTAACATCAGGAATCCCGATATCGCGATATGCGAAATCGCGATGTAATCTGAGCCGTCAGATCAAGATTTGATCTGGACCGTTGATTCCAGTCCATGTCGGAGTTTCGAGGATCGCGTGTTGGAGATGTCAAATAAACAATGCAACAAGAATGCCGATTTCGCGATAAGCGAAATTGCGATTCAATCGCAGCCATTGAATCGAGATCAGATTTGGACCGTTGATCCGACCCCATGTCGGAGTTTCGTGAATCGGGACTTTGAAGTGACAAAAACACTGGACATCAAGGATGTCGAAATCGCGATATGCAAAATTGCGATTTAATCGCAGCCGTTGAATAGAGATCAGATCTGGACCGTTGATCTAACTCCATATCGGAGTTTCGCGAATCACGACATGGAGAGGCAAAGAACCCAATGCAACAAGAATGCCGAAATTGCGAAATTGCGATTCAATCGTAGCCATTGAATCAAGATCACATCTGGACCATCGAATCACAGGACATGTGGCAAGTGATCGAAATTTCGCTGACTTGGGGTCAACGGAGCATAGTGTCGAAAATCACGAAATGAGAAATCGCGAAAGCACTTCAAGCATAAGTGCTTGGTCTTGGCCATGGTCATATTGGGGAAGGAGCTAGTGCAAAAAAGTTCTGTATCGGAACATCAGAGATCGCGAAATGAAGTGTGGAGACACTCAGCACAGGATTGCCGAAATGCCGAAACTCGATGTCAATAAAGTTCATCCAACGGCGCAGATAAATTGGAATATGATCGGAAGGTTACTGTTCTCTCTCAAAGTTAACCTCTCAGTTACGAATCTGTTAGTGAAATGGATTCATGATTGCGAATCAGTTGGTGTTTCAGTTGCTGGGACAATTGTCTTTCTTTTGCCTAAGGAAATGCGAAGTGGAACCGCCGTGGAGGTGTGTATAAAAGAAA
>SNQJ01S0205006.1:5247-18695 GCA_010110895.2 Picea sitchensis | reverse complement strand
ATAACAATAGCAAAGACAGGATCACTGAGAGAAACACAATCACAAGAGTACACAAGCATTTATCCTGGGAAACCCTCAAGGGGAAGAAAACCCAGCAAAACTTCCTTAATATAGATAGCCAATACAATGCCAAGATAATGAAACAGACAACAGAGAATATCCAACACTGAGCAACACGCCTCTCTCTCTTCCTTCTTCCGACAACCGGCAACTGCAGCTTCCTTCAAAACTTGCGCACTAGATGAGTGAGCTGAGTGTGTGTTCAAATGAGGCGTTGGCCTCTCTTATTTATACAATTCTGGCACGTGTGGAAGTGTCTCTTCACTGACAGGGCAAACTTCTTCTTTTGGGTGGTTATAACCACCTTTAATATATTTTGGGGCCTCTTTAATATATTCTGGGGCCGACTTCTTATTTAGCCTATTACAATTAGGGTTTGACCAATCTGCAAAAGGGGATTTGGTCAATTACAATGACCGACATGATCAATCCATAAAAGGGGATTGATCTAATCAATAATAAATATATTTTATCTTTATCCACAAAAGGGGATAAGAATATTCTTTGCAGTTACACAATATTTTAACAAGGAGATGGGGGGATGAAGTGTGGAAAGTGACAAGCATGGTCAGGAATGGCACGGTGACTCGTCATGAGGATTTCCCAGTAGCAAACCTATCCCAAGGGTGACCCACTTATTAGGGCACACTGTCAACTACCAAAGTGAAACAGGGCAAAGAGCATAATGTCCAAGCAGACATTACATAATCAAAAGTAGTTTAAAATGCAACAAACTCAAATGCCTCAAATATTGAAATGACACTCACCATAATATCTTACTTGTACCTCATGGAGCAAGATCCAATGTCTTCCGGAAGCCAATTGATGTGGTGGATACCGTCGCGATGAACCTGGAACTGTGGTGGCGAGGTGGGTCTCTGTCTGTGCAAGTGGACACTGCTGGTCATGCTGTCTCTCGATACTCCATGTCTGCAACTTGAGGGTCTTGAGACATCATCTCCTTAGTTATCCCTAGGAGTTGGGGATAACAATGCTATTTCTGTTCAAGGAATTGGAACATAATTATGCTGGATTGTGCATGTATTTGTTAGTTCTACATAACTGTTGCAGATGTAGAGCATGGTAGTTATTAAGTGTTCTTGTTGGTTAATACCGCGGTATCGGTCATGAGATGTCGAGTCGAGATTAGAATCATCATGCGCACATGGAATTAGTCCGCGCGCACAAAAGGAATAGACTTGGCACGTGGCACAAGAATGGTTGCGCATGTAGTTGTAATTATGAGTTCATTCCGTCATTATAATTGTTATCTGTCAATTAGTTACAACAGTAAATGTAATCGGTTCTAGCGCGAGGCCTGAGAGGTCGTGCGTGCTAAGGAACAGTTTCATGCTCGCCATTATGTCGATTGTGCAGGCAGGATTGTTAGGACATAGTTGTCACGCAAGGCACAAGGTCGGTTGTGCGCGCTGTTGGTCTCAATGAGTTGCTTCCACAAAAGAAAGATTGGGTATCAGAGAAGAGAAATAGCGTGGCGCGGTCCAGCTTGGGACTGGGCACGTTATCTTGGGGTTTTGAGTAGATTTTCGAGACTACTGGTAACGGGGAATGTTGCAAAGTGGTATCAAAGGTCAAAGTTTTGATGTGACACGACCCAGAGCTGAGTGGGGATGTTACACACCCCCTTTGTTACTTTAACCATGTGAAGACAATATTAAAAGCCACCCCTTTATCACTACACCAATGTACCAAGTTAAAAAAAGGGGGAATGGTGTCACATGTGAAAGGGGCCGTCCCCTTTGTTCATGAAATCAAAGTTATAACATATGTTGGAGTACACCATTAGCTTTGATAAAGTGGATGGCATCACCTCTTCCTTGTCTCACAAAGTTTATGATAAATAAAATGGGAAGAGTACTATACGATGGAGTCAACCAAGACGAGTGCATTTATGCCAAGGTAGCCACACGTTATTTTTTATTGATGCAATCACTTAAGGGCCATTGGTGGGGCCGCTTTGGATTATGGTACATGAAACGTTGTTTTATTATGGATTGCTTCATCCTCAAGTGATTGGCTCGCTGGAATATTGGTTGGGCCGCTTCATGAATGCTGTATGACGTTTTAATGGTTCGCTTCCACATTACTCCAACTCAACAATTCAATCAAGTTGGTATTTTTATGGGGCTACTCGTATATCTCTTAAGTTAAAACCTACGACTTGTGAGAGGACTTTAGATTCTAACCATGGTGTATTCTTTTGACTTGGATGTGGAGCCTGTCGTATGGCTTCCGTCCACATTTATAATAAATTATGACAGAAAAGGGGCTATACGACTCATTTAATTGATTAAAGTATATCACTTGGAGCCCCTTTGACTAAAGAATGTGGACCACATGTGGAAATCAAGAAGTCGCATGAGCCAATAACCTTTGCTTTCATTGGCCATGGATTTGGAGGTATATGATAATTAATTTTAACCATGTAGTGGCTGTATCTTCTCATGGTCAAAAGGGAAATCATGGAGAGGACATTGCTAGCACTTTTATTCATTGGAGGAGAGAATTGGTCTTCAACCACTTTGGGCTATTTGGGAAATTAGTTGAATAGGTTGTTGCCTTGTACACTATTTTTGAAAAGTTGCTACATCTAACTCCTTATTATATCATTTGTTGAACTAGTTGTTGGAGTTAGTTAAATGCGAACTACATGAAAAATTGTTTCCTAGAATATTTTATTGTAACCTCCAAGAGGAGATTGTGGATCTCAACAAACTCTTTCTACTTTTAGAAAAGAGTTTGTTAGATAGATTATTTTATCATTATTCCTAGGAGAACTAATGGATCTAAGGAAACAGTTCATTGTTTATTGTATGAGGGAGATTGAGCTCAAACCTATATAAGGGTTTGTTCACTTCATTTGCAAGCTGGATTGGATTAGTTGGAGAATAAAAGAAAGGCCTTTTTCTCAATCATACTTGTGTTGTTTGCCTATCTTGGTATTTTTTTGAGGGTTTCATTGTAAAGTGCTAGCAAGAATTCTGTTATGTAACAGGATATAGTGGATGAAGGAGCTAACTAGGAGCCATAGGAAGAGCATATTTTTACAGTTGGAAGAGCTTATGAGGTGAAGTTATTTCCGTATAGTCTTTAGTCATTTATTCCTAGATCTAGGGTATTGAATCTAGCAAAACTTGACTTGATTTCTAGATCTTACCTTATGATAGAATAGGGGCTACTTCTTGTTACTTGAAGAGCTGGTAAAACACTCTTTTCACCACCGGTATCTTTAAGCATCCATGCGTTTTGTTGGGGGAATTTATTGGGTATCTTCATGGTTGTCTGGAATCCCAAGTCCTAATACAAGGATTAAGCCTCAAGAAAGGCCAAGTGTGATCCCATAGCCCAAGCAAGGTAGGCACTAGTCTCTTTTTACTCATCACCCCAAGCCCATCACATTTTTCATTCTTTCAGCAATCTTGTTGCTAGGTTTACTTTACTCACATTCCTACTACATGGAGTGAG
The DNA here is from genome assembly GCA_010110895.2 of Picea sitchensis. Taxonomy (NCBI): domain Eukaryota; kingdom Viridiplantae; phylum Streptophyta; class Pinopsida; order Pinales; family Pinaceae; genus Picea; species Picea sitchensis. The sequence continues at coordinate 15,149 of SNQJ01S0205006.1, read as the reverse complement.
GCTAGTTAACCCAGAGGGAAACCTCCCTCGACTAGGAAACCTTTCCTGAGTTTAAAGTGTAGGGGAGAATTGGTGAGGTGACAGTGGCCAACCTTTTGAGTTCCACAAAGCTAGCACCCATCTTTGGGACTTTGAGCTAAGGTGCTGGTTTGTATGGTAACACTAAGCAAATACACATAAGCAGCTCTGCAGACATTTGATCAATCATATACCTTAGGTATAGAAGAAACTTTACACCAGATTAATGCATCTGTTAGCTCCTTGGGATTTAGAATATTGAATATGCAGATACATGGAATGCATCACAAGGAAGTGGTCAGTCTAATATGTATAGGAAAACTTTCCAGTTTACTTTAGAGTCTGGTTCTTATTGGTTGCAGAATAGTTAAAGTTTCAAATGAGTTGGCTTTCAAGGGTATCTAGCACTCTATTGAGTATAGCTTAGAATATGAATGCATTCCATTGTCAATCACAGTGAAAAAGGTTTTTTTTCCTTTTTTAGCGTCTAAATTGTTAAGCTGGCTTCCTTGACATATTGCTTTTGAACCTTGGCTGTTTTTATGTAACTATTTCAAGGAAAACACACGAATAAAACTGGAATATTTGTAGCTTAATGACATTTGGCTTTAACTTTGCAAACTAGCAATTTTTCATGATATTTATATTCTTAATAACATTTGCATTAGTATTTATCAAGTGCAGGACAACCATTTCTCTCTGCTTCAGCGGGACACTGAAAGATTACGAACTGATATAGATAAGCTTAGAAGTGAACTGAGGTAAGAATTAACTATTTTTGGTCATGTAGATTTTTTGTACCATTTCCTAGCTTTTTTTTCAAGTATTACCTAGTTTTTTAAGCATATTTATGATTGGTTAGCGCATCTCTTTAGAAGTTGTATCTCTTATGTGTTAATTTTATTTATTCAAGGCCATTTGGGTGCTTGGTTAAGTCTTCTTATGTTTTTTAATTGTTTTCTAATACTGTCATCATAAATTGTATTTAGCTCATGAATTGTAATTTTGTGGGGTTAACTTGTTCCTTTTCTGCAGATATTTGATTAGGCCGATTATTTTCTTGATGCTTGTAGTATATTCATTTCACTTGTGAACATTTAGGTGTAAAAACTGAGACCATTGGTGGAATTTCATTGTACTGTTTGTATCTATGTGATAAAGCCAGAGTTTTTCCAGACTGTCTGCTTACAATATTGACTAAAAATGTTCATTGAGATTTCTTTTTACCTCGTGTACATTTATTGTTTGCAGGTATGAAATCGACAAGGTGACTGCTGGTCAACGACTAGATCTAAATCTGGAAAGGGGGTAAGGTATATTCTAGTCTCAAGTCATCACATATAACTTCCATGGATACATCTACTAAGCATATCTCTGCGTGTATGTGTGTGAGATATAAAAACAATTTAAGGAATTTAGAGTAGGCACTGCTTGGGCCAGACACTATTTTTATGTTTGGAGGTTGACTGTTTTTAATTAATCTTAGGTCTATGCTAGCTGTTGATTTGTACTCATAATCTGCCAGGAAGCCTTGAATTGCTTTTGACTATCTTGGTGAAAGTGCAATTACATGAATATAATTGCTGCAGTCTGTCATGTTTATGTCTAAGTTAAATGCCGTTGGCGTATTAAATTATTAAAATGGTCAGATTACAAGGATGCTTGGACTGTTATTGGGATAAATAATGAACTTTGTATGATGCACGCTTGATCATAGTATGATTGTTTAATTAGGTCAGTTTCATAGTTTCTCATTGAGCTAGGAAGTAAAGAGTAAAAAAAATGCATTAGCTTTATGTGTTGCCTGTAGCTCCTTCTGGGGTTTCTTCCTCATCTTCAAAATGTTTAGGAAATGTGTCTTAATATGACCTCATCAAATTAGTTACTTTGAAGTTTGTACCTTATTTCTGTTATTCTGTTCAGGCACTTAATACATCTACTTTTGCACAATTTGTGCTTGCAAATCCTTTCTGCAAATTAAACATGATTCTTGTTACTATTACTTACATTTTTACTTGTGCTAAATTTTTAAGCTTATAGATCATAGATTAAGATATATTTTAGTTGAAACTTGAAATGACTCAACAACAGAAAAAGAATAACATCTCAGGAAAGGTAGATAACATGTTTTTTCAAATGATCATTATTCGCTAACTACAAATTTCTAATGTTTGTAGGAGATGGGAGGAAATATAGGCAACAATTCCAATAGAATAACAAGTAAATACAACTCAATATACACATAATAACTATAATAATGATACCTACATACAATAAATTGCACAAAGGCTAGAGAATACCTTGTCAAGGGTTGTCTTGGTGACTTGTTGGATAAAAAAAATGTTTTCCACTTGGTTTCCCATTAGCTTAATCTTTCTAGACCTGTGAAATTCAAATGCTGTTGATTCTGAAAAATCATAACTTAATTGTTCTGTACTGGAAGTATATCATTTGCCAATTTGTGTTGATCTGATTACACTGTATCGATCAGAGGAGGAAGAAGGGATTTTGCTTCTTCTTGACCTTCTGCTGGAGCTTCTTCTCTCCGCTCGATCATGAACATTTTGGCTACTGCTTAGATGCTGTCCTCTTGTGTCTTTGTTATCTCTCAGCTGCATAAAAATAATTATTATTTTATGATCCAAACATAAGAATAATTATTCTGTGTTGCACCTCTTGGCCTTTAGTATGGAAGTGTTTGTCCATATTATTTATCTTCTTCAACAACTTTTCATGATGTTCTGATATTGCTGCTTGCAGTTTCCTATTAGGTTTGGTGGAGGCAACTGCCATTACTTCCTACAATTTATTTAGGACAACTTTACAAAATTCCATGTTAGTTTTGATCAGGTGTAGGCCAAAACCTGCTCACATTTGCTTGACCTCAAGTCTATTCGATAAATAGGTTATATCTGTTAATTTCTTTTAAACTCAGCAAACATAAATTTAATGCCAATAATTTTCTTTACCCAAAAATTAATTCACTGCTGATATAAATTCTGAAATTATGCAAAAAATCTACAGCTGAGTTATAAACTAAATTTGCACAGCAGAAGCATAAGAAACCAAGCACACATAAGACAATACACCAGAAATACCCTGGAAACCCTAGTGTGGGGAAAATCAGCAAAGAGGGGCTTTATTGGCTTCAGAGGAATGTTTGCAACAACAAGTACAATTCAGAAATTTCTTACAGTAATTTTTTGGGAACAATTTTGCTCTTCTCTGGCACTGTATGGCCCAGCTATCTCAGCACTCCTTTGCTGTAGCTGTACGGCCCCTGGTATAGCCTGTTCTTGGCTGAAAGTATGGCCTGAAATTGGCCCTGTTCCCTGCTGAGCTGTATGGATGAGTTCGGCCTGTCCTGGATGAGGCCGTACAACCCTCACTTTCCCCTCCTGCTTGCTGTACGGCTCGGCCTGAGTGGAGCCTGCTGCTGGCTTCCTGGTACGGCCTGTTGCTGGCCTCCTCCCTGCTGCCTTTAGCGCCCAAATTCACCCTCTTGAGCTGCTGTTCGCCCTAGGATAAATCGGCCCTCTCTTCCTCAGCCTCAAGTGTCCTCTATCTCTTCTCAAATGAGTGTTGTGTCCCTCACATCCTTCAGCCTCCTTTTTAACACTCTAATTCACTTTTCCTAGAGTCTTCTAGAAGCCTCCAGAAATTCACTTTTAGTGAATTATTAATTTCCAAAAAGTTACTTTTCGGAAATTTGAGTAAAAAGTCATTTAAATGACTTTTATACTTTTCCTATGTTAAAACTTAGGATAAATTAAAAATGCTGACTGGGTATTTTAATTATGTCCATCAACTAGCCTTGGACACATAGGCTAAGCTGAGACACCTTCTGAGCTACAAAATTAACATTCCCTCGTAGCGAGGAAGGTGTTATACACCACACCCAACTTGTCCCTGAAGTTTGTCAAGAAGACAAACTTTCCTTTCATCAAGGCCTTCATGAGAATGTCTACCACCTTCTCTCGTGTAGGCACATACTGTAGCTTCACTGTCCCCTTCTGCACATAGTCCCTGATGAAGCGAAATCTGATCTCTCTGTTTTGGATTTGTCATGAAACACTGTATTCTCAGAGAGCTTGATGCAACAATAATTGTCACAGTGAATGACAGTCGCATCCAACTCCTGGCCAAACATACCAATGGGCAGTTTACGAAGCCAAATGGCCTCACATGCTGCTAAACTAGCTGCCATGTACTCTGCCTCAGCAAAACTCAATGCCACTGACTTTTGCTTCCTGCTGAACCAGGAAACAACTCCTGATCCCAAGCTGAAACAACAACTTGAAGTACTCTTCCTGTCCACCGTGCTACTTGTCCAACCAGTGTCTATAAAACCTGTCAACTTCACCCTATCTCCCTGGATGTAGTTCAAACCATACTTGACTATGCGACGCAGATGACTTGGAACATGCTTCGCTGCCACCCAGTGTATCCTCGGCTCAACCATGAATTGACTGAGTGTGTTAACTGCAAAGCATATATCTGTTCTAGTGTTGACTAGATTCATCAGAGAGCCAATCAACTACTTGTAAAGTGTAGGGTCTGTTGCTGCCTTATACACACTTGGGCTATCGTGGAAGAAATCATCAATCCACTTAGTGTGTCCTTGGGGGCAAGTCTCGAGTCAAGGTGCTGTCACCTGATCCTCGACTCCTCCGTCTAGGCCAACTCCTAGCGAAACCAAGGGGGGTAGTCCCTATGAAAAGAATCTAAGGCTTTTAATCTATGAAGTTTGAAAGCAAAGTTATTCTAGGAGTTTATTATGAAATAACAAGACTTATATTAGCAACATAAATGATTCAAAATGATACACCCTGTGAAAAAATCATTAAAAATTACTCATTCACCACGTGCTTTAAAGGGAAATAACTTGAACCATTTGAAATAAAGATAAAACTGACAAAATAGATAAAGTGAAGACCGGTGCCAGAAAGTAAATGTGATGTTATGAAAATGCCGCGTTTATTTTATCTTGAGAATTTTATTATGGGATTTGGAAAATTTAAGCAAGTCTTTGAAACCGTGAAGTGAGGATTAAAGTCGGGGTCCCCACTCTTTGTGTGCAATAATGTATTTGGCCTGCTTTACTTGCTATTCAACAATCTTAGAGACGTACCGATTGGGTGTGCCGTAGGTCCAAAAGAGGAGAGAACGAATCTCATTAATGAGTATCCCCTCTGACTTAACACACTCCACCCAAATGCAAAGGTCTTAGATGAATAGCGCAGCAAAGTGGATTTCCCTATTTAATACTAACATGCGTTGCTCAGATCCGTTTCTAGGTCTCCAAAGCCACCCGAAAGTAGCAGTGGGATTACATATACAATTGAGCAACTGGGATTTATTCCAATATATTTGCAAAAAAAATGAACTATTCTAGCAATTAGTGTTCTATGAAAAATAAAACTAATCTAACTTGTTGTGATTGATTTTATTAAATAGGTTTAGGTGATGTGAATTCCTTTTAGCTTTGTGTTGTTTTAGAACATAAGACAATAAAAACTTGACAGGAAAATAAAAAAGACACAACACCCCCAATCCCCCTAAAGGGGATGAAGAAACTGGGCGCCAAAGGCCTGCTTTTATTAACCTATTATAACTTTGAGAGGATGACTCTCTTTTCTTCTTTTCTCTTTAGCCTTTTATTTTGGATCCTTATAGAACTGAATCAATTGCTAAACTAACTATTACAAAAAAGACTCCTTGAGTCTTTGTTTTCAAGGGTCAAGTCTTGGAGTGAAAGATCTTCGATCTTGGGTCTCGAAGAGGTCAAAATCTCCCTTGTACTAAGACGGACCTGCTAAAAACCAACAAGGAAAAGTTATTAGTATTGGTAGAAAATGACGTGCAAACACAAAATAAAAAGAAGAATCTTTTATAAGGCTTTTCACAAAATTTGTATGCACTTCAAAAGGCAAATTTTTGAGTTTTTTTAGGAATTTAAAGAAGCTAACTAAGTCCTTTTTCGAGTACTTTCTGTTCGCTGTCCTAAAACAGAAAATTAKAATACTCAAATGACTAGATATTAAGGAAAAACAAACAACAACTTTTTACTTAGAAATTTAACAAGAAAAATMAGAAAATTGCTTAATAAAAACTAGATCTAGACTTAGATTTAGCAATAAACTTGAAAGTAGATCTAGATCTTGCATGCATACACTAGATAGTAAAAGTAACTTGAAATTTGATCTAGCTATCCATGCAAATCCAAGAAAGAGAGAGAGAGGAAGATTTTTTTTTGATTTTGTGGAGCCTTTTGCTTGAGCCTCAAGAACCCTTGGGCTATGGAGTCCTTCTCCGGTGTGAAGAAGAGGGAGAAAAGTCTTCTGAAATGCTTTTGGAGAAGGCAAAGGAAGCAAGCGAGCTCCTTTGAATCTCCAAAAGGTTGGTCTTTCACGCTCCAAGTTCCTCGCAAGTACCTGCAAACAACGATATTTCCTACAAAAGAGACTTTGTTCCACATTGGTTTAAACAAAAACCAAACATGAAAATATAAGCATCAAGTGCATTAAACAAATATATAAACTAGCAAGCAAGTAGAACTATATATTCTAATTGGATAATAGTATCCTTACCATAACCACCATGCAAGTACAATAAAGAAACTTGAAATGATATTACCTCATAAGCTAACAATCCATCCACACATGTGAGACCATACACCAAATATCGACCTCCAAAGTCTTTGATTCAATAACAAAAATTTACAATGATCAAGTCACCCAAGCTCCAACTGAAATGAAAGGAGGAGGGTCCACATTGATTTATACGTCAACCGATGAAGATTCCAAAGCAAGGGCGCATGGGGAGAAGAGGATATGCGCATTAGCTAAGTGGGGTTGCGCATGAGCTAAGTGAGGTGAGTGTGGAGTGGAAGGTGGGTGTAGTGGAGTGGAGTGAGGGTGAGTGGGAGATGAGTGATGGTAAGGGCGAGTGGAAGTGAGGTGGTAGGTGAGTGGGAGTGGAATGGTAGCATTGGGATTAGTGCCCTCACTAGAGAATGCGCCAACCATGAAGGGAGATGCGCACTAGCACATTGTGATCTCCACTCATGTGCCACATCAACAAACACATGCGCCATCACTAGAGGAGACCTCTGACAACTGTACTCGAGACTCCAAACAAGGCAAAACATGTTTCCGACATGTTTGCTAACTTTTAGGGATTCCCCTAAATTGTAGGAAATTTAATTAAATCCCCTTTTTTGTCTTTTTTGAGAGAAAATACATTTTTGAGTGATTAAAATCACTTTTTTGCCTAGACAAAAAAGAAATAAGGGTTTAGGGGGTGCTTTGACTTAGAAAACGAGCACAAACCTAGCATCTGATATTGTGATGCCATTTTTTACAACTTTATTGACTCTTACATTAAAAAGTCCGTTTTACGGGAAATTTTTTATTTGACTAAAACATTAAAAAAAACCTATGGGGACCTAGCGCAATTTCCATATGACTCAATAGACATGTCCTAGCATGAACTCATATACATTGGTCATACCATGCCAAGGCCTAACCACCAACACATACTCCATCTTTGGAGTCAGTTTTGAGTTAAAAAACTTAGAAATTATTGATCGCCTATAATGACAGGCAAGAAATAATTAACAAGTGAAAAAAAACACTCTAAAGTACATGCTCGTGCCCAGGTCTTAGGTGGCCAATAGTTTTTTACAACTTTCATGCTCAAGTCATTTATTACAATGCCCCAGAGGGATGGAAATGTGGAAAAAAAGGTGGTCTGATAGACTTGCTGAATCTGTGAATACTAACTTCTGAGCATCTGTCTTTGGCGGTTCATCTTCCAATCCAGCTAGTACAACTCGGTGGATAACATTGGCTCCATATGGGGACGTGTGGTTGATCTTTATATCTGAAGGAGACCATGCGAGAATCCAGAATCAAAGGACATGCATCATCGACGCCTCATCAGTAACATATACATACAAATCCATTAATAAACATGAGTTGCAATCATAATATACATGTAAATATGATACAAAAAGTAGTAAATAAATTATGTACAGAAAATGAAAAGTAAAATATACAAAGGAGAAGGGTTAGAGAATATGATACAAAGGATGCCCCCATGGGCATCAGATGACTTCGTTGAAGAACAACTTGAGAAGCTGATCGTTGACTGGGAGTGTCAACTTCTCACCATCCAATCTGCTGTGAAAAAAAGAGTTCTTGCCGGCTATACTCTGAATGATATATGGACCAGTCCATAAACTGTCAAACTTTCCCTGATTTCCTGGGTTTTCCCTTATTTTGTCCCAAAGAAGGACTATGTCAACTTCCTGAAAAACTCTCTGCTGTGAAGACTTGTCAAAAGTCTTATTTACCTTTTCCTGATTCTTTATATTCTGATCCAATGCTTTCCTTCTGCTTTCATCCAACTCAACCAATTGATCAATTCTGCTTTGCTGGAAATTATCATCCAAACCATACCTCTGCACAAACTGATACACTGGAAGCTTCAAATGAACCGGTAAAGTGGTATCAAGCCCATAAACAAGCTCAAAGGGACTCTTTCCTGTTGAACTCTTCTTTGTGATCCTATCCGCCCATAAAGCAAACTTAATCTTGTTGTCCCATGACCTCTTATTATCCCCCACAGTTTTCTTTAGAATATTCATTAAGTTCTTATTGCTGGATCCAACAAGACAATTTCCTTGGGGATAGTAGTTTGAAGAGTGGGACAACATAATGCCATAGTTGAAACAAAATGAGGACAATTCTGTTGAACTGAAGGCCTTGGCATTATCGGTTGTTATCTTGGCGGGCACACCGAACCTTGTGATAATCTTATCTTCAAGAAAATCCATAACCACTTTGTCGATTGCTCACTTAGTGGGCATTGCTTCTACCCACTTAGTAAAATAATCAGTTGTCGTAATTATCAAAGTATAACCATTGCTTGAATTATCCTTAAACTGACCGATGAAATCAAGTCCCCACTGCTGAAAAGGGACTTTGACTACTACTGGTTGAAGAGGCAAGGCTGCTAGCTTCTGCTTCCCTGTGAACAACTGATACTGCTGACAACCCCTGACCATTTTATGAACATCTGAGAAAATGGTTGGCCAATAATAACCTGCTCTGAGAATTTTGAGGGCGGTAGTTTTAGCCGCGAAATGCCCACCACAAAATCCTGAATGGAAATCAACCAAAAGTCTCTTGGACTCTAGCTCATCAACACACCTAAGTATCGCCCTATTGGGGTTCCTCCACCCCAATCCATCCTGAATGATACAATACTTAGCTGCTTTCAGCTTCAATGCCCTTCTTTTATGACCAATCAAATGACTTGGGCATGTGAGCTTTGAAAGAAAGAAAATGAGATCAGCATACCATTGGTGTTGTTCTAACTTCTGAAGTTCGAATGACAAGGCTGGCCTAGATTGACTGTTTTGACAAACCAGGTCCAAAGCTTGTTCATTCCCTTCAATTAGCATCTGAGCCAATCCTTGACCTTTGATTAACTTTGTGGGTTTTATCTCTAAGTCATATTCTTGAATCTTGGAGACCCACTTTCCTCTAACCCCCATGTTAAATTTATAAGCAGCTGCGAGAACCATTCTCTTGGAGGATGGCTAAGACCCTAGACGAGATCTAGGGCCCCCAGTGCACTCCTGGGGTATTTGGTCTGGGACCAAACAGCTAATGCCATGACAAAAGACCCTTGTTAGGGCCCCCAGTATACGACTGGGGTTCTTGGTCTGGGACTAAGCAGTAAAGACCCCTGAGAGGGCCCCCAGTATACGACTGGGGTTCTTGGTCTGGGACCAAGCAGATAAAAGCCCCTAGATATGTCTAGGGCCCTTGGACATGGTCCAGGGTACCCATGCCTGGGGCATGGGTTTCTTGGTC
>SNQJ01S0205005.1:16527-29942 GCA_010110895.2 Picea sitchensis | reverse complement strand
AATTGGAGATCATGTTTTAAATTCCATTTAGTAGAATCAATTCTGTATTTAACAGTGGCATATAATTGTTAGATTAGGAGAATCCAGGCAATACATAATTTGTATTGAAATTTCTACACTAAAAATAATAAATTCAATAAATGTGTTCTAACAACAACATATTCTTAAAAATATTGTGTACCACTCAGTGGTCGTTGCAACTGCCCAATCCGAGGTGTGTGAAGCTCTATAGCTGGAGGGAACGAGGGGCCATAAAACCCACATCCCCAATTCATCCATCAAAGGCTGCCAATGTAGCAACCACCAGCTCCAATGCGCTCTGAGTGTCGAATCACGTGCCAGATGGAGTGTCAAATCAAGTGTTGAATGAAGTGCCAGATGAGGTACTATATGGAGGATTGGATCATGATTTCAACCTGTTGCAAGTAAACCAAAACATTAGATCTTCATAAACATTAAACTGATATGAATTGATCGTAAAATAATTGGAAAATGATAATTATACATACCATGTGCGATTCCATGGAGAATTGATATATAATTCTTTGATAATACCTTCAAAATGGTTAAATGAGAGCATATAATATATAATATCGCATGAAAAAAGGATTTGGCTATTGAAGCAAATAGTCAAAACACAAACCCAATAGATCTATGTGACAACATATATATATATATATCAACATGCTCAAATGACGTCCTTTGTAACCTGTCAGAGCATATAACATAGTGAATGCTCAACCTAAGGTCTTTATCCCAATCCCGATGTAGTATGAATATTATCCATGTGAATATATGTTTTGACATCGATCATGGTAGAAACCACTTAATTACCGGTCATTGAGGTATACCATTAACAAGTGTGAGATAAATCACCATTGATGTCGATGATTTTCAAGGTAATTTTATAGCATAATCCAACGAATGTGAAAAATGATTTGAAGTCAAACATTTGTGGAATCATTCAGTCAGGGATAATTGGTGAATACCCACTGCTGAATGCAAAGAGGCTTTCCATTGAGGCATGGAAGTCCCAAGGTTCTGATGTGTTCCTAAGTCTATTTCTCGGATAATTTATTGAAGTCGACAGGAAAATACTTGTTGAAGGAGGGAATTGATGTATCCACCATCAATCGACAATTTTTTTTTGAAATGAAAGTGATAATATACAGTGGATGAACATGGTCTGACACAGGCATGGAAACGGGTAACTTTTTGGATGGTTGAATGTTGAGGCAGAAACTTCCCTTGAACATTGAGGCACGATGGGAGAATTGGAAACATAAACTTAGTGTGGACCAAAACATAATGCAATGAGTGCTAAGGCATTATTTGGATGGGTCAAAGGAGTGGAAAGACTCATGGGATTGGTTTAGTGCATAGTTTTTAATGGATTTTCCAAGTGTTCAATGTGGAGGTTAAAACAAGTTCCATTTTCAAGGGCGATTGCAAGAGCTTCTTAAAAACGTTTTCAAGAAACTTGACCCACTTCCTTCAATTTTTTCCCCCATCCAGATAGAAGAGTACCTATTTTTTATTTAACGAGCTCGAGGAGGATAACACATGCTCGATATAACTCAGCTTTGGCGAGTTCCTCTTCCTTTATTTAACTAACTAGAAGAAGTAAGGGTTTGTCCCTAGATGGGCCCTTTAGTGTGTAATTTTGCGAGTCCATAGAAGGAAAAATCGGTGTTTTTTCATGTTTTAGAGAGTCTGAAAATAACTTGAGGGTGACTCCAGGGTTGTTCTTTTTTTGTATTTTTAGTCTCCTAGGTCCAAAAAATAGATAAACCATTACTCAAAAGACACCCTTTCAAACCTTTTATCGAGTGTGAAAGGAAGCAATATCACTCGATAATCTTTTCATGTTTAGAGAGTCTGAAAAGAGATTAAAGAAAACTCGAGGGGGTTCCTTTTTCATATAACCCTTACGAGTCCGAAAAATTGATAAAAGTATACTCCATCACATTCTCATGTATTTACGAGCACGAGAAAGAACAAATATTAATCTCATAATTGATTTCATTTTTACACAAGCTTGAAACAAAATTAAACTATGCTTGTAACTTCCCAATGTAATTTCCAAAGGTTTTGAGGGATACCCATGGGTGGTTGCTACTCTGCCCCCAACTTGAGAATCTAGTGGCTTAAATCCAAAATGATAAGTAAAGGTTGGATACATGCCCCCCCAAGCTTCATTTCATTCGTCGACTTTGAGGTTGTCACCAATTTTTGTATTATATGGAGAAAAAGGATAAGGGGGGATGAAAGGAAGGTTCAAATACAAGACCTAACAAAATACTCGACTTGACATCTGTGAGATCTAGCTAAAGATTTGACTTTATATCTATGAGATCTAGTGAAAAGACTCAACTTGATAGGAGAGGTGACTTTTTCATTTTTTAACGATCTTGACACATGGAAAGAACTATGCTCATGGCTTCGGGTTCAATCCCCATATTTATTTTCATTTTTTAAAGAGATTTTTAGAGAGCGAAAAACTATGCTCGTAGCTTATGTTTCATTTTTTAATGAGCTTTCCACAGAGAATAAAAACTATGCTCAATACCTCTATTTCATTTTTTAACGAGATTTCCACAAAGAAGAAAAACTATGCTCAAAACATATGTTTCATTTTTTAACGATCTTGCCACAAAGAAGAAAAATTATGCTCAAAACCTTTATTTCATTTTTTAACAAGCTTTCCATAGAGAAGAAAAACTACGCTCAAAAACTCTCCTTGATCATGGATTCCAAGTGGAAAATGGTCTAGAAGGAATACATGTCAAGGGACAAACTTCAGCCATGGCTTCAAAGAGATATTCACTAGATGGAAGAAAAACACTCCAGAAGGAATACATGTTGATGAACTTGATAATGGTAGGGATATTTGGCTCTAATATTCCTATCGAAGAGATGAATATGTCAACTACTGGATATAAGTCAGGAGAAGGGAGAGATTTCCTCTCTTGCGGGGTTGAATGGATGGGGAAGTTCGTTACATAAGTGACCTATGGTGGGGAAAACATTTCTTGCATGTATGGAATGTTCAGGGAATGTGGATGGTTGACCATCAGATGAGGGTCAATGAATGAAAGTTGGTCAATTGTTACTGTGTTTCCATTGTGAGGGAAACATATCACTCGAAAGAGAGTGGACACAAAATCTCTCATAACATATACATAGTCTCTCCCAAGGAGGAGGTTAAAGTCCAAGGGGTCATGAACTACCATCACATCGACGTAGACTGTTTTTCCTCCCAAAGTAACCAGAAAATGAGGAAGGATCCCTAAAGGTTGACTAAATATTTTTTCAAAGGTCAATAGATTCTAAGTCATGGGCGCAAGATGCGGGGAACCAAAATATTTCCAAGCATTCACGGATAATTTTATAAGAGAAGAACCTTCATCTATTATAGTTTTAGGAGTATTCCTATCACAAACCTTCATTTTGTCAAATGATTCCAATTAATATGATTGCTTGAAGGGGGTGCCATCGGGATGGGTGGAGTGCCCCCTTATCCAGGTGAATCAATATTAACGATGTATAGCTGAGTGACATACTTACTTTTTGAATGAGGAGTGGAATTGACTGATGACAGAACTGGATCGACCAATTTGGTTGCACTCTTCAAGGGATAAGTGGGATCTATCGATGATGGAACTGGATTAGTCACTTGTGTTAGTGGTTCAACCGAGGATGAAACCAGATTGACCACTTGATCAACCAGAATGATCGGGGATAGAACCATATTGACCAATCTATTAAATGATGATGGTTTGGGAGAGATCTTAGGATAACCAGTTGGAAGTTGAATCTTTTTCAAAAACTAAGAAGCCTCATCCATACGAGCGCAAAGGTTAGATTAATTATCACCTCCGCATAACATACAAGGAAATTTGACAGTTCTATTTTTCTTACCAACCTTAACGTCACTAGTTGATGGGGTGTCACTAGCATGTTCAGAAGGAGATGATGACATGGAAAACCACATTTCTAAAACCTTGGGGAGACTAGGGAAATCCCTCAGAAAGTGGTCACACTTACAAAGCTTGCAAGGGAATTTGGGTTTAGGATTTTTAGTTCAGACTTGTCGACTTTATCAACACTCCCAGTACAATTAACAATATATGGCTTCTCAGATCCAACATGAACTGATGTGGTTGGAGGCTTGGTCGATTTCTGATTCTTCTTCTTCTTCTCTTTCTATTTCTTCTTCTTCTTATCAACTTGACTACTTGTTGTAGAGTTTTCACCAGGCGAAGAAGGAGAAAGGGAAGGAGACCTGATGGGTGAAGAAGGAAAAAGGTCGACATTAGGTTGATTTGTGGGTGGTGTGATTCCATACAAAGCATTAGGTGCATTCGAAGCACTGGGAAAAGTCGAGATCACCTTAGTGGGGAACAACCAGACTGGTAACCTGATGGTGAGTCCCAAAAGAGTAATTGTGGCAATGGACAGAGGACCAACATTTCCAAAAGAAGAAAAGGAGAAAGGTTCCTTGAGAAAATGGGTTCCTTCATTGATACTCATAGGAATTGAATCCATTGACACTAACTCAACCTAAGGTCCACTAAGGAAAACAAGAAACACACGATACAAATCTAAGAAGCAAACAATCAAACAAACCTTCCCACAATGAAACCACTAGTTGGTGATCAAATCCAACATAGCTAGATCAATATAGGAAGGGGATGAGATAGAGTGGGTGGATCAATTACATTGGTGACCTACTTAACATACTTACTCCTTGGTGCAATTCCCCACATATTTTTACCTATGGGTGTACCCTCCAAGGATCCCGAGTGAATTTGACCAACGTCTGACCTAGGTATGGTGTGATGCAGGAGCATCACTCCACCTTAGTATGTGCCAGTCAATTAACACTCGTGGTGTGCATTCAAGGAATGGAGAGGTGCATCCCTCTCATTTTCCCTTCGAGAATATAAGACGTCATCAAGGCAATTAATGCCGACAGGTTGGAAGAGACAAGTTGTTCCTTTGTACAAGTTGTAGATAAGGTCGCCATTAAGTGGTTGATAGTAGGAAGGATCTGCATTCGATTTGGAGCAGATTTCCATCATTGTAATTTTCCCATTAGACATGCATTTTGAATGGTGATTTGACACCACTAGATTAGTTTGGAGGGAATCTTGTCAAGCCTCTCTTGTATAAATCTTTGTATTCTATGACCAGTAGAGGCTGATAGGATTTGATGAAAAATTATTGTAAGCCAAGTTGGGGAGGTTGATTAGAGTTGAGACTCAGTCGCAGTCTGAACTCAAGCATTTGTAATTCGATATTCTTCCATTAATAGAAAATGATAGTTTTTCCTGTTATCAATTTCTGTGTAATGGATATTTTCTGGTGAATGTCATTTGTATGCATTTGAATTGTAGATTAATGTTAGAAATCATCTGCAGGGATGGAGATACAATTTTCTATCTATAAGTGTGTTGGATTAGGTCTGGTTCTCTAAGCTAAGTGCAAGGAGTGCACGACAGAGGGTGGAAACTTTGTGAGCCAACGCAAGGAGTGTGTGTCTGAAGTCAGTGGAGTCAGAAGAGAACCTTCTAGGAGGGCATACTAGGATAATTCACAAACTAGAGAGGAAATTTCAAGGTGGTTAAGTACCTTGGAAAGAAAGATTGTGTAAGAGGGAGCACAGTTCAGAGTTACTAAACACATTGAAACACTTTTCCAGGAGGGCATAGACAAAGTACGAGAGTGTACAAGAACAACAGTGTTGGAAGTGTTGGAATCCTTAAGAGAACCCTAGGGTTGTTGAACACTCTGAGGAAGGAAGGATTTACAAGAGTGCATTGACAAAGGAAAGGATATTCCTTAAGATGCTCAGGTAGGCTACGAGAGAATTCGTCGAAAATCGAAGACGCTATAATTCCATCTTACAAGATCAGGAGGAAGAGAGAGAAGCTTCCAGGAGGGCATGAGAAATTTCATTAAAGGACATAGAGGAATGGGGAACCTTGAAGGTTTTCAAGTTCAAAAAAGTTGCAGAAGACTCTACATAGAAGAAGTTCAACAATAACCTAAGTCTTGGAAAATAAACGTGTGCAAAGGGGTCGAGGACTTGTCGAAGTCCCGAAGACCATGAAAACCATCCATCGTTGGAGGAGAGAGGTGGCAAAAGATCAAGAGGTTTGGGAGAAGGAACTTCAGGAGGTTTTCCAAGAGTAAACAAAGATCTTCACAAAGTCACAAAGAGCGGGTTGATCCTAGTCATTGGTGTTGGGAAGGAACGTGGTAGATATCCATGGAATTTGGAGGAAGAACCCTTCAAATAAAATTCAAGGAGAGAATACCCGAAGAGCTGAGAGCCAAAGCAATCCTAGTCATCCATTGAGATAGTCCACGTGGCAAGAAATAAAAAATTTGTTGATTCACAAATCGGGAAGGATAGAGGTGGGAGAAGAGAGGACTCGCAAATTCAAAACTTGTGATTTGATCTCAACCATTGAGTGAAAGAAGAATGTGGACCATAGATTTGGTCCTGGATAAATCGTCGATTCGGGAATCGTAAAAAAGGGTGTAATAAAATTCGTGAAAGTCCCGAAGCACAGGGTCGAGAAGGGAGCTAGACCATGGTCATAGTCCATAGTCAGATCAAGGAGGGAGCCTAGCATAGAGATATAGCATCCGTTAGCGTTAATATTTGAAGAGCGCTAAGGAGAGGGTCCATGGGTGCCACACAACCTGCGTCGAGAAGGTAAAGGACATGTGTCAAGTTAAAATTGGTTCCCATTAGGAGCCCGACGAGCCATTTGGCTTGGTGAATTGAATGATACTAGACCAGGAGATTGTGCATACCTTTGGAGGGAAGGGGGTATGCTCCAAGAGTGGTATCAGATCTTGATTTTCTGCAAATTGTAGACAAGGGTGGAGAGAGACAGAGTAAGACACTTTGTGGAGACTGTTGCAAGGTGTGCAATGGGTGATGAACTGCAGGTAGAAGGTGAAAATGACTATTGAATTTCATAGACATGGTTGAGGAAAATACCACTAGCAGAGAGGCAAAGTAGAAGTGGATAAAGAGCCTAGTGTGATAAGAGTAGAGATGGAGAAGATAACATTCAAGATGCAGCAGGAGGAAAAGGTGCACTGGAGGTATGAATGGACTTTGAAGAGAACAAATAAATATATTGTTCGAAAGTTTTTGGATAGAGGGAAACAACAGGTGTTGAAAAGGTGGCTAAGGTATGATGAAAACCTCAGTGATGAGGGAAAGAGATATGGCAGAGGTCTCGTAGATTTCCAGGTGGGAAATGTGAAGGAAACAATGTATCTCGTAAAATTCCAGGAAGGCAGAGGAGACATCCCAAATTTCAAAGTGGGCAAGGGAGGAGAAATGAGCTCAGCTGAGAGTTCACATCAGAGGGTGTTGACAGATGATCAGGAGGTAGAAGAAAGACCTCTCTCAGGTGAAAATTCATGCGGAATTGTGGGCCGAGTGAATGAAGATGATGAGAAGTTAAAAACTTCCACCGCTGAGGAAAAGGATCAAATGACTGTTCTGATCATTGGAAGAGTCAACATATTCCTACCAAGCAGCCAAGGAGAGCATAACATAGATGTTTCATATGCGACAGAAGGAAAGCAAGTTGCGATTTTCATAGAAGAGGAGGAGGAACATATACTTAAGTCTATCCCAACATAAGGAGAATGCCCAGTTGGATTACTCACCCAGTGGGAAGTGGATTTAAAGGCACTAGAGGATTGTTTAGATAGTTTGAAACTAGAAGGTGGCTTCCATAAGATATCCATGCCAGAGGAGACACACTGACATGAGTTGCAACTGGAGGAAGCTGGAATGGAACTAGTCGAAGAACTGACAGGAGTCAACCTATCAGAAGTAATAGCTGAGAACCTACCTAACGATAAGAATCCTGCAGGAGTGGAGGTTGTAGTAGTGTGGATAAATAAGGCCACAAGATATGAATAAGATAACTTGGGAGATTGATGTGATTTACCCATTGACAAGGAAGAGGTGAAGCAAGATAGTATGCAAAAGGAGATCCAGTTGGTGGAGAAGTTGGACGAGGTGGTTGAGGAGATAATGAAGCTGATGTTGAGATCAACAAAGGAAGCTGTCAGAAAGGAGAAGATGGAAAAAAAGAAACCTGCACGAGCAACGGGGATGGTATAGAAACAGTAGCAAAGTAGAGGAGAATAAAGACAACTCCAGGAAAAGGTTTGGGATCCAGGAGGATTTCAGCCTAGCTGGAAATATCATGATCCAGAGCTCATGATTTTAGTAGCCATGGAGTATGCTGTAGGAGCATTTCTCCACCTCAACACACACCACTCGATTAACATCCGTGGTGCACATTCAAGGAAGGTAGAGGCACCACGCTCTCATTTTGACTTCGAGAATCTAAGGTGTGATCAGGGAAATTAATGTCGACAGGTTGGAAGAGCCAAGTTGTGCCTTCACACAAGATGGAGATAAGGTCCCCATTAAGTGGTTAACGGTAGGAAGGATCTACATCCGATTTGGAGCAGATTTCCATCATTGTAATTTTCCCATTGGACATGCATTTTGAATGGTGATTTGAAACCACTATCTTAGTTTGGAGGGAAGCTCATTGAGCCCCTCTTGTATAAATCTTTGTATTGTATGACCAATAGAGGCTAATAGGATTTGATGAAAAATTATTGTAAGACAAATTGGGGAGGTTGATGAGATTCGAGACTCAGTCGTAGTTCGGACTCAAACATTTGTAATTTGATATTCTTCCATTAATAGAAAATGATAGTTTTTCCTGTTATCAATTTATATGTAATGGATATGTTGTGGTGAATGTCATTTGTATGCATATGAATTGTAGATGAATGTTAGAAATCGTCTACAGGGATAGAAGTCCAGTTTTCTATCTATAAGTGGGTTGGATTAGGTCTAGTTCTTTAGGCTAAGTGCAAGAAGTGCAAGACAGGGGGTGGAAACTCTGTGAGCCAATACAAGGAGTGTGTGTTTGAACTCAGCGGATTTAGAAGAGAAAATGTCGAGAGGTCATACTAGGATAATTCACAGACTCGGGAGGAAATTTGAAGGTGGTTAAGTACCTTGGAAAAAAATACTATGTAAGAGGGAGCACAGTTTAGAGTTACTGAACACTCTGAAACACTTTTCCAGGAGGGCATAGAGAAAGTATGAGAGTGTATAAGAAAAACATGGTTGGAAGTGTTGGAATCCTTAAGTGAACCCTAGGGTTGCTGAAAACTTTGAGGAAGGAAGGATTTGCAAGAGTGCATCGACAAAGGAAAGGAGATGCCTTAAGATGCTCAGGTGGGATAAGGGATAAGCCGTTGAAAAGATTATCTGAGCACAAGGAGTTCTCTGAGGAGATTGTAAGTTGATCTTACAAGCTTAGGAGGAAGAGAGAGAAGCTTCTAGTAGGGCACAGGAAGGTTCACTAAAAGACATAGAGGAACAGGGAACCTTGAAGGTTTTCAAGACGAACAAAGTTGCAGAAGAGACTGCAAAAAACTCTACAAGGAGTGTAGAAGAAGTTCAAGAATAGCCTAAGTATCGGAAAAGAAACTTGCACTAAGTGTGCAAAGGGGTCGAGGACTTCCAAAGTCTTGAAGACCATGAAAACCGTCCATCGTTGGAGGAGAAAAGTGGTAGAATATCGAGAGGTTCGGGAGCAAGAACATCGGGAGGTTTTCCAAGAGAAAACAAAGATCTTCACATAGTCTCGAAGAATGAGTTGATCCTAGTCATTGGTGTTCGGAAGGCATGTGGTAGAGATCCATGGACTTCAGAGGAAGAACCCTTCAAAGAAACATCAAGGAGAGAATACCCAAAGAGCTTAGATTCAAAGCAATCCTTACCGTCCATTGAGATATGACACGTAGCGAGAAATTAACACTTCGTTGATTTGCAAATTAGGAAGGATAGAGTTGGGAGAAGAGAGGACTCACGAAGTCTAAACTCGTGATTTGATCTCAACCGTCGAGCACAATAAGAACATGCACTGTATATTTGGTTCTAGAGAATTTGCTGATTCGAAAATCGAAAAAAAGGGTGCAAGCAAATTCACGAAGGGAGCTAGCCCTCATTCGTAGTATATGGTCACATCAAGGAGGGAACCTAGCATAGAGAGCTAGTGTCTGTTGGAATTAATATTTGAAGAGATCTAAGGAGAGGGTCCACAAGTGCCACACAACCTGCATCGAGAAGGTGAAGGGCCCGTGTCAGGTTAAAACTGGTTCCCATTAGGAGCCCGACAAGCCATTCGGCTCGATGACTTGAACGATCCTAGGCCAGGAGGTCGAGTAGCCATTTGGAGGGAAGGGGGTCTATGTCATGGTGAATACTCCCCTTCCCCGTCATCTTGTGTATCAACCCTATAGATATAGGCCACTAAGGTTACCAACTCGCAATCGGCCTCTGGGCGGGTACAATCAACAATTAGGAAGGAGCATATAGGAAGGATGACAAGTTTGAAATTATTCAAGAGAATTGAATACAAGTGTACTAGAATACTACTAAGAACCCCAAATGGATTCAAGATTCACGAAGCTTCGAGACCAAATGAAACCAGTTGTTTCTTAGGAAGAACCCCCAATATACGATCTTTCCACTACGTGGGTTAAGCTTCGGAGGGTAAATCTTCGCTACTCTCTTGCAAACGATCTCATGTTTAACCCTTGTGTGAGAGGGGGATCCCAACTATGCTTATACGAACAATTGGATTTACCAATCCCTAGCACAATATTCTATGTTTTTTTGATGGCTTTGGAAAGTTATCCTCACAACCTATTCCAAGTCCCTACACTTTAAGCTAATGTAGGTTCGCTACTGGATAATATAAAAAAATTTGATCAATTTTATAAGCGCTTCATTTTAGGTTTGTTTTTTACTCAAGGGTGAGAAAGTGAAACTTATGTTGTTTTAGACTCGACTCCAAAAGAATGAAGAATAATAAGATGCAAATCTTTTCTTCAATGAATCCTACATATGGGATGGAGAATAGGTTCAACTTTTTTCAACAACAACACCCAATTCCAAAATGCAATTTTCTAAATGCAATCTACTACACTACCCAAAATCAATAACACAATTATCTTCTTTATTTGATTTTAAAAGAAATCAAATGCAAATCCTTTAATGCTTCATTACTTTCAATCAAAATCAAAGTGTCAGATGCAGATACAAAAGACACGAAGAAAAGAGATTTCAAACAAAGAATTCACTCAAAGGATAACGCGAACTGAAAGAAACAAGTATGATAACTCGTTCAATCAAGAAATCAAAGATGCAAACGAGAAATAAGATAAACACTCACGAAATCCTCAAGCAAAGAGCACGAAGAAACATAAATCAAGCTAGGTTGTCATAAGAGTCTTAATCATCCCAAAAAGTGAGATGTTTCAAATAAATACAGTAAGGATTAATACCAAGCAACCTTTGAAAACCTTAGTTTATGAACAATCCTAAACAGTAAAGCAATATGAAAGCTTTATGAGATGAAGATCAGATAAACTCAAAAGGAAAAAAGAACCAAGGGATCATGTTAACCCAAGGGGATCAAAACTAAGAGAAAATTTTCAAACTCAAAGGATAAAAAAAAATGAATGATAAATGGCCAAATCTTAGCAAAACAAAGTCAAGGGTATTAAAAGGTCTCTGAGTAAAAATCCCCTTAGGATTAGACTGAAAAAAAGTGAGCAGAAAGGGGCAGAAAAAACCAGAAAAAGAGATGAATGCTCATTTTTCCAAAGGGACAGAGTGCTACAGTGCTCTGGTATAAAATACAGGGGAGAATTGATCCTATATCATCTCTCTGATGTTCATAGTAAAGGAGCCCTTCCCTTCCCAAAAAATAAAGAAAAGGCTAAAAACTCAGAAAACTTTTCCAAAGACTCTGTGAAATATTCAATGAAGAAGAGAGAAAGAAAAGTAGATTAGAAACAAACAAAAAATAAGATATAAAGGTGGTAAAAATCTCAAATTATCCAAGTAAATACAATTCAATGTCCTTCCCCAGTGGATTCACCAATTTTTGTTACGAAAATATTCCCCTGTGGACAGGTGACCTTTCCCTTAGAGTACAGACCCCTCTACCAAGGCATAAAACTACCTTTGGACAATACCATTCCTATAGATTAATTTTATCCATTGAAAAAGAGAGAAGGAGGGGAAGTATGATGTACCTCACTTATGAAATTTTTCCAAGATTCTCCAATCCGCGATTTCCAAACAGTACCTACAATGGACAACAAGAAACAAATGACTATCTCCTACTCTAATGGATTAGATAAAATCAATCGATATATGAAGATTAAGATAAACATAGACAAGCACATTTAAAAACATACTATAAGGAAATATGCCAAGTATATTAATGAGAAATTCAAAAGGAAACTTACAATCTTCAAATGATGTTGTAGTAGCCTCTCCAAGTCCTCTTCGTCCAACCCTTGCTTGAAATATCCACAATCAAAATAACAATGTTTTTATAGTTTTTTCCTCTTTTGTTCACCATGAAACTACCTCCATTTATAGGATTTGAGAGGCTCAACCACCTTGGGTATATTTGGAATTAGTTTAGGATATGGCTCCAATAGTTTTGATATCTCCCTTAGATGCAGCCCAAGAGTTAGATTCAAGCCAAACCAACTCGATCCATCCATAGCTGTCTTTAGAAGAAAATGAGATTTCTTCCAAGATTTCCTCAACCAACTCGGTGCTCCCTTATAATGGGCAAAAAAGTTCTACAACACTCCCTATGAGATGGACAAAGAGTGCTAATGCTCCATTTATATGAGAAGGGGAGCATTGATCTTCCCAAAAGTTGCCAAGATGAGCAATTCCCATAGAAAAAAATTTGTTTTGACTGTCAGATGATGGATATTATTCTTATAACAAGTTTTAGGGGTTGTATCAAGTGTTTTCATGGTGTCATTTGTGATGCGACACTTATGGAAAGAGAATACGAAACTTGCGACAAAAATGTGACATTTATGACACTTGTGACAAAGAGAATGTAACATTGTCGAAGTGAGGAATGTTGATGTGTAACAATTCTCTCCTTCATTGTATTATATATTTTTGACTGATTCTGGTGAACCAAAATGTTATGAAGAGGCAATAGAGGTAGACACTAAAAATAAGTCAGAGTAAGGCATGAAAGAGGAAATGGATTCCCTGGTAAATAACCAGAATTGGGATTTGGTTTAGTTGCCTATAGGAAAAAGAGCATTGTAGAATAAATGGGTTTGCAAGTTTAAGGAAGAAGATGGAGGAAAAAAGCAGTACAAGGCTAGACTTGTTGTAAAGGGGTTTTCACAAAAGAAAGGTATAGATTTTGATGAAATATTTTCTCCTGTTGTTAATATGACTTCAAATAGAACTATTTTAAGTCTTGTGGTAGTAGAATATCTACATCTTG
>SNQJ01S0205005.1:0-16517 GCA_010110895.2 Picea sitchensis | reverse complement strand
GGACAATAAATATTAGTCTATTCTCAATGAGCACTTGGAAATAGTTAACTGAAGTGGAAAATCAATTAGCTATAGGAAATTCGAGTTCAAAGGTTGATTGGTGGGACATGCAACTCAAATTAGTTGTAACTGAGTGATTCGAAGTTGTAACAAAGTTGAGTGTGTAGTTATGTGAGTTGTGAAGTAGTTTAACTTAGTTAAGTGAGTTAAGCTAAGTTGTACTAGTTGTAACTTAACTTACACTAGTGAGAGATCAATGAATTAATTATTAATTAATTCACAATCAGTGATCTCACATGCAACTGAAGATTTACCACTGTTAACTACATGCATGTCAGATCTAGTGGAGACCCATTTGAGATAATAGGTGAAAGGGACAGTTTGACTATTAGTTGTGACATTAGTGAGTACACTAATGAAACCACACACACAGTGGATGTTCCCATGAGGAATGCGTAGCCTAGGCAAGGGGTATTTGATTCATTGCAGGGATTGTGCGGAGGAGGTAGGATGTCTCGAGGCAGTAAATTGGCACATGCATTTGCCAATGTTTGTATGACAATGTGAGATGATTTTATATTGTACTGAGAGCTCTTCGATTAGATTTTTGTATGATATTGTTTCACGATCCATGATATATACATAATATATGATAGTGGGATTTTTAGCTTTATGCTTTCCTCGTAAAACATTTGTGTTATGTGCGATTGATCTCTCTTCTTGATATTGCAATCGGCGATCGTGTTTTAAATTCCATTTAGTAGAAGAGATTATGTATTTAAAAATGGCATATAATTGTTAGATTAGGAGAATCTAGACAATACTTAATTTGTATTGAAATTTCTACATGGTATCAAAGCATAGAATATTGCAGAAGTTGAGTTTGTGATTGGATAGAATTTGAATTTGCACAAAGACTTTCTTGGTGCTATAGCTGACTCAAGATCGAAATGGATTTCAATGACTTAAGGTTAGAGTATGCACTCGAGGGTATCTCAAACTACATTTCTTGGAAGGACATCATGGAGGCAGTACTCAAAGACAATGGCTTGAAGGAATTCATTGACAAGGATGTTCCTAAGCCAGATGTTGCAGACGATGCAAATCTTGATGCATGGAAAAAGAAAGTGGCAAAGGCGAGGAGGATCTTGTTGGAGGGAGTACGAGACCACATTGTCTCAAGTCTCCATGGGAAAGTCACATCATATGCAATGTCAAATAATTTTACAGATCTATTCCAAAACAACAACGACCATAGGAAATTAGTGCTCAAAGATAAACTCAGGAAGATCAAGATGGAGAAGGGTGACTCCATTCCAAAATATCTCACAAAGTTTGTCCAATGTAGGGATGAGCTGGGGAGTGTGGGAATAACAGTCAATGATGATGATTTGGTGAGCTTGGCTCTCCTAGGACTTCCCAAGAGTTGGCACAGTTATCAATACTCTGTCAATGGAAGGGAAAAATTGCCATATTGGGAATGACTATGGTTGGATTTGGTGCAGGAGGAGTTCAGGCGAAACACCAGAGATGGATATTCATCAAAGCATGATGATGAAGAGGATTTTTCTTTGGCTTCCAAGGAAAGGAAAGGGAAGGGGAAGAAATTCCATTCAAAATCCAAGTCTAAAGTAAAGAAGTTGGATTTGTCCAAAGTGAAGTGTTTTCACTGTCATGAACATGGGCATCTCGCTACTAACTGTTCGTAGAAGAAGAAGAACAAGAAGGCTAATGTAGATGTAGCTAGTGAGGCCCTTGCCTTGAAATTTGAACTTGACTTCTCCTTGATCGCATGCATGATGTCAAGTGCATTGGTATCAGTGTGGTATTTGGATAGTGGCACTTCCTTCCACATGACAGGAGATAAGGATCTTTTCAGTGACTTGGAGGAGAAAGATCTCAAAATGCATATAGAGATGGGTGACGATGGACGATACAATGTGACTGGAATTGGTAAAATTACCTTTAAGAGGGATTCATGTAAACCATTTTAATTGAAAGATATTATGCATGTTCCAGGTCTAAGGAAAAACTTGGTCTTAGTCGCAATGTTGGAGGACAGAGGCTATGACATTTTTTTCAGCACTAGAAAATCTTTCTTGCGACATAAAACAATGGGTCAAGTCAAGAAGATAGGGATTTGAGTTAAGAATCTCTACAATATGGATGTAGATGGCTGTGATACCATGATGGGCAAGGAAGAAAAAGTGGTGAGCTGGGATGAGGGCAAATTATGGCACAGGCGTTTGGGCCATCTTTATCACAGAGCCTTGAAAATCATGCAACAAATATCTACTGGACTTCCAATGGGAACACTTGCTTAGTTAGATCAGTGCAAGGGTTGCACCATGGGGAAGTATGTAAATTCCACATTTCATGAAGAGGAGAATTGTTCTTTAGTGATTCTGGAGGGAATTCACATAGACGTGTGTGGACCATTCTCGGTTGCTTCAAAAACAAAACATAAGTATTATTTTATTTTTGTTGATGAATTTTCTCGTAAATGATGGAGCTTCTTTATGTAGAAGAAGGATCAAACATTCTCAAAGTTCTGTGAGTTTAAATCATTGGTGGAGAAAGAGTTAGGGAAGTAAGTGAAGTCTCCGAGGAGTGATAATGGTGGAGAATACATCTCTAACGAATTCAAAGAATTCTATAGAAAAAAAGGAATTCAAAGAGAACTCATAGCACCTCATAATCCACAGCAAAATGGGTTCACAGAGAGGAAGAACGAAACGATCGTGGGTGAAGAACGAGCGATGTTTCATGATCAAGGCCTACCAATGCATTTGTGGGCGGAAGCATGCAACACTACGGTTTATGTGCAAAACCATTTTCCTCATAAAGTACTTTTCATGAGTACACCTGAAGAATATTTCACTGGTAAGAAACCTAAAGAAGTTGGAACCTATTATTGAAGTTGGGATTTTTGTGGGGTAATTAGAAACACCCCATAATTATCATGTGTATTTTCCAAACAACAGAATGACTATTGTGCGATGGGATATAAAATTTGATGAGGGGAAAGCCATGCGGTTGTCCCTTGAGAGGGACTTGGACTTGCATGCAGAGGAAAAACTGTTGGTTCCCAAAGATGAATTTCAAGATGTGGATTAGTCACATGAGGAGGTTTATGGAGTGGAAGAAGCCAATCATGTAGATCCATCCATCAGAAATAACAGAAATTGCACCACGAAAACTGATAGATTGAGACTAGATACTGCACAGAATGTAGGAGCCCCTACTTCAAAGCGCAAACAAAGACAGTCTCCCGATTGATTTACTAGATACATGGATCTCATGAGAAAATTTATTGTGATTGAACCATCTTCCTTTCAGGAAGCAGTGCAGGATCCCACTTGGGTTGATACAATGGTGGAGGAGTATGACTCCATTGTCAAAAACAGTGCATGGAAAATTGTCCCAAGACCGATTGACAAATCAATGGTAGGTTCAAGATGGATCTACAAGGGTAAGGTTTTAATCATTGTTCTTTATGTTGATGATTTAATATTGAATGGTGATGAGAATCTGATACACTCATGTAAGGAGGACCTTGCAAAGGAGTTCGAGATGAAGGATATGGGCCTCCTTCATTATTTCCTTGGATTGGAAATATGGCAGTGAGATGGTGAACTTTTTGTGTCTCAAGGCAAGTATGCAAGGGAGATACTGGGTGAGTTTCACATGGAGGACTGCAAACCCATGGATACTCCTCTTCTAGGAAACTGGAGGGGATGCTACTTCTAGAGAGGTAGTGGATGCTACTATCTATCGACAGTTAGTGGGTTCACTAATGTATCTAGTGAACACAAGAACAAACATTTTCTATGCGGTTAACCAGTTGAGTCAAGTGATGGTTAAGCCTACCAAGCTCTTTTGGAAGGTGGGTAAGCATGTCCTGAGATACCTGAGGGGAACATATGAGTATGGATTATGGTACAGACAGACAGATGAGGTGAAGTTGCGTGGCTTCAGAGATGCAGATTGGGCAGACAACCCAATAGACAGAAAGAGCACATCAGGGGGGATATTTAGTATCAGATCTACAACTTTTTCTTAGTACAGTAGAAAACATAGATCCGTGGCACTCTATTCAGTGGAAGAGAAATACATGGCAGTGATTCAAGCTGGATGTGAGGCTATCTGGATGAGAAAGATCTTAGTTGGTTTGTTTGGTTCTCATTTAGATCCGATGGTGATTCATTGTGATAATCATAGTTTCTTTAAACTCTTGATTAATCTTGTGTTTCATGATAGATCTAAGCATATAGATATCTGGTATCATCATATTAGAGATTGTGTGTAGCAGAAGATCATGTTTCTTCAATACATTCCTACAAAAAATAAAGATGTAGACATTCTGACGAAGGCGCTCACTAGGAGAAAATTCGAATACCATAGAGACACGATCGAGGTGAAGGATAATCCCTTTCTTGTTGAGAGGGAGTGTTGAGATTCAACAAGAAGATCCTAGTGAAAATTATGCACCTACACTAGGATGTATCCTCAAGCTATTTTTAGGTGAAAGTCTATTTTTAGATGATGAGAAAATTCGATTTATAGATGATGTCTATTTATAGATGGTGAGAGAATTATATTTATAGATGTATGTTGACTATTATTATGCCTTAATAATAGTTGGACAATAAATATTAGTCTATTCTCAATGAGCACTTCGAAATAGTTAACTAGAGTGGCAAATCAGTTAGCTATAGGAAATTCGAGTTCAAAGGTTGATTGGTGGGGCATGCAAGTCGAACTAGTTGTAATTGAGTGATTCGAAGTTGTAACAGAGTTGGATGTGTAGTTATGTGAGTTGTGAAGTAGTTTAACTCAGTTAAGTGAGTTCAAATCAGTTATACTAGTTGTAACTAAACTTACACTAGTGAAAGATCATTGAATTAATTAATAATTAATTCACAATTAGTGATCTCACATGCAACTAAAGATTTACCATTGTTAACTACATGCATGTCAGATCCATTCGAGACCCAGTTGAGATAACAGGTGAAAGGGACAATTTGACTATCAGTTGTGACATTAGTGAGTTCACTCATGCAACCACACACAATGGATGTTCCCATGAGGAATGCACAACCTAGGTAAGAGGGATTCGATTCATTGCAGGGATTTCCATTAGTAGGGATTGTGCAAAGGTGACAAGCTGTCTAGAGGCAGTAAATCGGCACATGCATTTGCCATTTTTGTATGACAATGTGACACGATTGTATATTTTACTGACATCTCTTGGATTAGAGTTTTGTATGATATTGTTTCAAGATCCATGATATATACATAATATATGCTAGTGGGGTTTTTTATATTTATGCTTTCCCAGTAAAACATCTCTGTTATGTGTGATTGGTCTCTCTTCTTGATATTGCAATTGGAGATCATGTTTTAAATTCCATTTAGTAGAATCAATTCTGTATTTAACAGTGGCATATAATTGTTAGATTAGGAGAATCCAGGCAATACATAATTTGTATTGAAATTTCTACACTAAAAATAATAAATTCAATAAATGTGTTCTAACAACAACATATTCTTAAAAATATTGTGTACCACTCAGTGGTCGTTGCAACTGCCCAATCCGAGGTGTGTGAAGCTCTATAGCTGGAGGGAACGAGGGGCCATAAAACCCACATCCCCAATTCATCCATCAAAGGCTGCCAATGTAGCAACCACCAGCTCCAATGCGCTCTGAGTGTCGAATCACGTGCCAGATGGAGTGTCAAATCAAGTGTTGAATGAAGTGCCAGATGAGGTACTATATGGAGGATTGGATCATGATTTCAACCTGTTGCAAGTAAACCAAAACATTAGATCTTCATAAACATTAAACTGATATGAATTGATCGTAAAATAATTGGAAAATGATAATTATACATACCATGTGCGATTCCATGGAGAATTGATATATAATTCTTTGATAATACCTTCAAAATGGTTAAATGAGAGCATATAATATATAATATCGCATGAAAAAAGGATTTGGCTATTGAAGCAAATAGTCAAAACACAAACCCAATAGATCTATGTGACAACATATATATATATATATCAACATGCTCAAATGACGTCCTTTGTAACCTGTCAGAGCATATAACATAGTGAATGCTCAACCTAAGGTCTTTATCCCAATCCCGATGTAGTATGAATATTATCCATGTGAATATATGTTTTGACATCGATCATGGTAGAAACCACTTAATTACCGGTCATTGAGGTATACCATTAACAAGTGTGAGATAAATCACCATTGATGTCGATGATTTTCAAGGTAATTTTATAGCATAATCCAACGAATGTGAAAAATGATTTGAAGTCAAACATTTGTGGAATCATTCAGTCAGGGATAATTGGTGAATACCCACTGCTGAATGCAAAGAGGCTTTCCATTGAGGCATGGAAGTCCCAAGGTTCTGATGTGTTCCTAAGTCTATTTCTCGGATAATTTATTGAAGTCGACAGGAAAATACTTGTTGAAGGAGGGAATTGATGTATCCACCATCAATCGACAATTTTTTTTTGAAATGAAAGTGATAATATACAGTGGATGAACATGGTCTGACACAGGCATGGAAACGGGTAACTTTTTGGATGGTTGAATGTTGAGGCAGAAACTTCCCTTGAACATTGAGGCACGATGGGAGAATTGGAAACATAAACTTAGTGTGGACCAAAACATAATGCAATGAGTGCTAAGGCATTATTTGGATGGGTCAAAGGAGTGGAAAGACTCATGGGATTGGTTTAGTGCATAGTTTTTAATGGATTTTCCAAGTGTTCAATGTGGAGGTTAAAACAAGTTCCATTTTCAAGGGCGATTGCAAGAGCTTCTTAAAAACGTTTTCAAGAAACTTGACCCACTTCCTTCAATTTTTTCCCCCATCCAGATAGAAGAGTACCTATTTTTTATTTAACGAGCTCGAGGAGGATAACACATGCTCGATATAACTCAGCTTTGGCGAGTTCCTCTTCCTTTATTTAACTAACTAGAAGAAGTAAGGGTTTGTCCCTAGATGGGCCCTTTAGTGTGTAATTTTGCGAGTCCATAGAAGGAAAAATCGGTGTTTTTTCATGTTTTAGAGAGTCTGAAAATAACTTGAGGGTGACTCCAGGGTTGTTCTTTTTTTGTATTTTTAGTCTCCTAGGTCCAAAAAATAGATAAACCATTACTCAAAAGACACCCTTTCAAACCTTTTATCGAGTGTGAAAGGAAGCAATATCACTCGATAATCTTTTCATGTTTAGAGAGTCTGAAAAGAGATTAAAGAAAACTCGAGGGGGTTCCTTTTTCATATAACCCTTACGAGTCCGAAAAATTGATAAAAGTATACTCCATCACATTCTCATGTATTTACGAGCACGAGAAAGAACAAATATTAATCTCATAATTGATTTCATTTTTACACAAGCTTGAAACAAAATTAAACTATGCTTGTAACTTCCCAATGTAATTTCCAAAGGTTTTGAGGGATACCCATGGGTGGTTGCTACTCTGCCCCCAACTTGAGAATCTAGTGGCTTAAATCCAAAATGATAAGTAAAGGTTGGATACATGCCCCCCCAAGCTTCATTTCATTCGTCGACTTTGAGGTTGTCACCAATTTTTGTATTATATGGAGAAAAAGGATAAGGGGGGATGAAAGGAAGGTTCAAATACAAGACCTAACAAAATACTCGACTTGACATCTGTGAGATCTAGCTAAAGATTTGACTTTATATCTATGAGATCTAGTGAAAAGACTCAACTTGATAGGAGAGGTGACTTTTTCATTTTTTAACGATCTTGACACATGGAAAGAACTATGCTCATGGCTTCGGGTTCAATCCCCATATTTATTTTCATTTTTTAAAGAGATTTTTAGAGAGCGAAAAACTATGCTCGTAGCTTATGTTTCATTTTTTAATGAGCTTTCCACAGAGAATAAAAACTATGCTCAATACCTCTATTTCATTTTTTAACGAGATTTCCACAAAGAAGAAAAACTATGCTCAAAACATATGTTTCATTTTTTAACGATCTTGCCACAAAGAAGAAAAATTATGCTCAAAACCTTTATTTCATTTTTTAACAAGCTTTCCATAGAGAAGAAAAACTACGCTCAAAAACTCTCCTTGATCATGGATTCCAAGTGGAAAATGGTCTAGAAGGAATACATGTCAAGGGACAAACTTCAGCCATGGCTTCAAAGAGATATTCACTAGATGGAAGAAAAACACTCCAGAAGGAATACATGTTGATGAACTTGATAATGGTAGGGATATTTGGCTCTAATATTCCTATCGAAGAGATGAATATGTCAACTACTGGATATAAGTCAGGAGAAGGGAGAGATTTCCTCTCTTGCGGGGTTGAATGGATGGGGAAGTTCGTTACATAAGTGACCTATGGTGGGGAAAACATTTCTTGCATGTATGGAATGTTCAGGGAATGTGGATGGTTGACCATCAGATGAGGGTCAATGAATGAAAGTTGGTCAATTGTTACTGTGTTTCCATTGTGAGGGAAACATATCACTCGAAAGAGAGTGGACACAAAATCTCTCATAACATATACATAGTCTCTCCCAAGGAGGAGGTTAAAGTCCAAGGGGTCATGAACTACCATCACATCGACGTAGACTGTTTTTCCTCCCAAAGTAACCAGAAAATGAGGAAGGATCCCTAAAGGTTGACTAAATATTTTTTCAAAGGTCAATAGATTCTAAGTCATGGGCGCAAGATGCGGGGAACCAAAATATTTCCAAGCATTCACGGATAATTTTATAAGAGAAGAACCTTCATCTATTATAGTTTTAGGAGTATTCCTATCACAAACCTTCATTTTGTCAAATGATTCCAATTAATATGATTGCTTGAAGGGGGTGCCATCGGGATGGGTGGAGTGCCCCCTTATCCAGGTGAATCAATATTAACGATGTATAGCTGAGTGACATACTTACTTTTTGAATGAGGAGTGGAATTGACTGATGACAGAACTGGATCGACCAATTTGGTTGCACTCTTCAAGGGATAAGTGGGATCTATCGATGATGGAACTGGATTAGTCACTTGTGTTAGTGGTTCAACCGAGGATGAAACCAGATTGACCACTTGATCAACCAGAATGATCGGGGATAGAACCATATTGACCAATCTATTAAATGATGATGGTTTGGGAGAGATCTTAGGATAACCAGTTGGAAGTTGAATCTTTTTCAAAAACTAAGAAGCCTCATCCATACGAGCGCAAAGGTTAGATTAATTATCACCTCCGCATAACATACAAGGAAATTTGACAGTTCTATTTTTCTTACCAACCTTAACGTCACTAGTTGATGGGGTGTCACTAGCATGTTCAGAAGGAGATGATGACATGGAAAACCACATTTCTAAAACCTTGGGGAGACTAGGGAAATCCCTCAGAAAGTGGTCACACTTACAAAGCTTGCAAGGGAATTTGGGTTTAGGATTTTTAGTTCAGACTTGTCGACTTTATCAACACTCCCAGTACAATTAACAATATATGGCTTCTCAGATCCAACATGAACTGATGTGGTTGGAGGCTTGGTCGATTTCTGATTCTTCTTCTTCTTCTCTTTCTATTTCTTCTTCTTCTTATCAACTTGACTACTTGTTGTAGAGTTTTCACCAGGCGAAGAAGGAGAAAGGGAAGGAGACCTGATGGGTGAAGAAGGAAAAAGGTCGACATTAGGTTGATTTGTGGGTGGTGTGATTCCATACAAAGCATTAGGTGCATTCGAAGCACTGGGAAAAGTCGAGATCACCTTAGTGGGGAACAACCAGACTGGTAACCTGATGGTGAGTCCCAAAAGAGTAATTGTGGCAATGGACAGAGGACCAACATTTCCAAAAGAAGAAAAGGAGAAAGGTTCCTTGAGAAAATGGGTTCCTTCATTGATACTCATAGGAATTGAATCCATTGACACTAACTCAACCTAAGGTCCACTAAGGAAAACAAGAAACACACGATACAAATCTAAGAAGCAAACAATCAAACAAACCTTCCCACAATGAA
This sequence comes from Picea sitchensis, assembly GCA_010110895.2. NCBI lineage: Eukaryota > Viridiplantae > Streptophyta > Pinopsida > Pinales > Pinaceae > Picea > Picea sitchensis. The sequence goes on along the minus strand of SNQJ01S0205005.1, from coordinate 6,487 downwards.
ACCACTAGTTGGTGATCAAATCCAACATAGCTAGATCAATATAGGAAGGGGATGAGATAGAGTGGGTGGATCAATTACATTGGTGACCTACTTAACATACTTACTCCTTGGTGCAATTCCCCACATATTTTTACCTATGGGTGTACCCTCCAAGGATCCCGAGTGAATTTGACCAACGTCTGACCTAGGTATGGTGTGATGCAGGAGCATCACTCCACCTTAGTATGTGCCAGTCAATTAACACTCGTGGTGTGCATTCAAGGAATGGAGAGGTGCATCCCTCTCATTTTCCCTTCGAGAATATAAGACGTCATCAAGGCAATTAATGCCGACAGGTTGGAAGAGACAAGTTGTTCCTTTGTACAAGTTGTAGATAAGGTCGCCATTAAGTGGTTGATAGTAGGAAGGATCTGCATTCGATTTGGAGCAGATTTCCATCATTGTAATTTTCCCATTAGACATGCATTTTGAATGGTGATTTGACACCACTAGATTAGTTTGGAGGGAATCTTGTCAAGCCTCTCTTGTATAAATCTTTGTATTCTATGACCAGTAGAGGCTGATAGGATTTGATGAAAAATTATTGTAAGCCAAGTTGGGGAGGTTGATTAGAGTTGAGACTCAGTCGCAGTCTGAACTCAAGCATTTGTAATTCGATATTCTTCCATTAATAGAAAATGATAGTTTTTCCTGTTATCAATTTCTGTGTAATGGATATTTTCTGGTGAATGTCATTTGTATGCATTTGAATTGTAGATTAATGTTAGAAATCATCTGCAGGGATGGAGATACAATTTTCTATCTATAAGTGTGTTGGATTAGGTCTGGTTCTCTAAGCTAAGTGCAAGGAGTGCACGACAGAGGGTGGAAACTTTGTGAGCCAACGCAAGGAGTGTGTGTCTGAAGTCAGTGGAGTCAGAAGAGAACCTTCTAGGAGGGCATACTAGGATAATTCACAAACTAGAGAGGAAATTTCAAGGTGGTTAAGTACCTTGGAAAGAAAGATTGTGTAAGAGGGAGCACAGTTCAGAGTTACTAAACACATTGAAACACTTTTCCAGGAGGGCATAGACAAAGTACGAGAGTGTACAAGAACAACAGTGTTGGAAGTGTTGGAATCCTTAAGAGAACCCTAGGGTTGTTGAACACTCTGAGGAAGGAAGGATTTACAAGAGTGCATTGACAAAGGAAAGGATATTCCTTAAGATGCTCAGGTAGGCTACGAGAGAATTCGTCGAAAATCGAAGACGCTATAATTCCATCTTACAAGATCAGGAGGAAGAGAGAGAAGCTTCCAGGAGGGCATGAGAAATTTCATTAAAGGACATAGAGGAATGGGGAACCTTGAAGGTTTTCAAGTTCAAAAAAGTTGCAGAAGACTCTACATAGAAGAAGTTCAACAATAACCTAAGTCTTGGAAAATAAACGTGTGCAAAGGGGTCGAGGACTTGTCGAAGTCCCGAAGACCATGAAAACCATCCATCGTTGGAGGAGAGAGGTGGCAAAAGATCAAGAGGTTTGGGAGAAGGAACTTCAGGAGGTTTTCCAAGAGTAAACAAAGATCTTCACAAAGTCACAAAGAGCGGGTTGATCCTAGTCATTGGTGTTGGGAAGGAACGTGGTAGATATCCATGGAATTTGGAGGAAGAACCCTTCAAATAAAATTCAAGGAGAGAATACCCGAAGAGCTGAGAGCCAAAGCAATCCTAGTCATCCATTGAGATAGTCCACGTGGCAAGAAATAAAAAATTTGTTGATTCACAAATCGGGAAGGATAGAGGTGGGAGAAGAGAGGACTCGCAAATTCAAAACTTGTGATTTGATCTCAACCATTGAGTGAAAGAAGAATGTGGACCATAGATTTGGTCCTGGATAAATCGTCGATTCGGGAATCGTAAAAAAGGGTGTAATAAAATTCGTGAAAGTCCCGAAGCACAGGGTCGAGAAGGGAGCTAGACCATGGTCATAGTCCATAGTCAGATCAAGGAGGGAGCCTAGCATAGAGATATAGCATCCGTTAGCGTTAATATTTGAAGAGCGCTAAGGAGAGGGTCCATGGGTGCCACACAACCTGCGTCGAGAAGGTAAAGGACATGTGTCAAGTTAAAATTGGTTCCCATTAGGAGCCCGACGAGCCATTTGGCTTGGTGAATTGAATGATACTAGACCAGGAGATTGTGCATACCTTTGGAGGGAAGGGGGTATGCTCCAAGAGTGGTATCAGATCTTGATTTTCTGCAAATTGTAGACAAGGGTGGAGAGAGACAGAGTAAGACACTTTGTGGAGACTGTTGCAAGGTGTGCAATGGGTGATGAACTGCAGGTAGAAGGTGAAAATGACTATTGAATTTCATAGACATGGTTGAGGAAAATACCACTAGCAGAGAGGCAAAGTAGAAGTGGATAAAGAGCCTAGTGTGATAAGAGTAGAGATGGAGAAGATAACATTCAAGATGCAGCAGGAGGAAAAGGTGCACTGGAGGTATGAATGGACTTTGAAGAGAACAAATAAATATATTGTTCGAAAGTTTTTGGATAGAGGGAAACAACAGGTGTTGAAAAGGTGGCTAAGGTATGATGAAAACCTCAGTGATGAGGGAAAGAGATATGGCAGAGGTCTCGTAGATTTCCAGGTGGGAAATGTGAAGGAAACAATGTATCTCGTAAAATTCCAGGAAGGCAGAGGAGACATCCCAAATTTCAAAGTGGGCAAGGGAGGAGAAATGAGCTCAGCTGAGAGTTCACATCAGAGGGTGTTGACAGATGATCAGGAGGTAGAAGAAAGACCTCTCTCAGGTGAAAATTCATGCGGAATTGTGGGCCGAGTGAATGAAGATGATGAGAAGTTAAAAACTTCCACCGCTGAGGAAAAGGATCAAATGACTGTTCTGATCATTGGAAGAGTCAACATATTCCTACCAAGCAGCCAAGGAGAGCATAACATAGATGTTTCATATGCGACAGAAGGAAAGCAAGTTGCGATTTTCATAGAAGAGGAGGAGGAACATATACTTAAGTCTATCCCAACATAAGGAGAATGCCCAGTTGGATTACTCACCCAGTGGGAAGTGGATTTAAAGGCACTAGAGGATTGTTTAGATAGTTTGAAACTAGAAGGTGGCTTCCATAAGATATCCATGCCAGAGGAGACACACTGACATGAGTTGCAACTGGAGGAAGCTGGAATGGAACTAGTCGAAGAACTGACAGGAGTCAACCTATCAGAAGTAATAGCTGAGAACCTACCTAACGATAAGAATCCTGCAGGAGTGGAGGTTGTAGTAGTGTGGATAAATAAGGCCACAAGATATGAATAAGATAACTTGGGAGATTGATGTGATTTACCCATTGACAAGGAAGAGGTGAAGCAAGATAGTATGCAAAAGGAGATCCAGTTGGTGGAGAAGTTGGACGAGGTGGTTGAGGAGATAATGAAGCTGATGTTGAGATCAACAAAGGAAGCTGTCAGAAAGGAGAAGATGGAAAAAAAGAAACCTGCACGAGCAACGGGGATGGTATAGAAACAGTAGCAAAGTAGAGGAGAATAAAGACAACTCCAGGAAAAGGTTTGGGATCCAGGAGGATTTCAGCCTAGCTGGAAATATCATGATCCAGAGCTCATGATTTTAGTAGCCATGGAGTATGCTGTAGGAGCATTTCTCCACCTCAACACACACCACTCGATTAACATCCGTGGTGCACATTCAAGGAAGGTAGAGGCACCACGCTCTCATTTTGACTTCGAGAATCTAAGGTGTGATCAGGGAAATTAATGTCGACAGGTTGGAAGAGCCAAGTTGTGCCTTCACACAAGATGGAGATAAGGTCCCCATTAAGTGGTTAACGGTAGGAAGGATCTACATCCGATTTGGAGCAGATTTCCATCATTGTAATTTTCCCATTGGACATGCATTTTGAATGGTGATTTGAAACCACTATCTTAGTTTGGAGGGAAGCTCATTGAGCCCCTCTTGTATAAATCTTTGTATTGTATGACCAATAGAGGCTAATAGGATTTGATGAAAAATTATTGTAAGACAAATTGGGGAGGTTGATGAGATTCGAGACTCAGTCGTAGTTCGGACTCAAACATTTGTAATTTGATATTCTTCCATTAATAGAAAATGATAGTTTTTCCTGTTATCAATTTATATGTAATGGATATGTTGTGGTGAATGTCATTTGTATGCATATGAATTGTAGATGAATGTTAGAAATCGTCTACAGGGATAGAAGTCCAGTTTTCTATCTATAAGTGGGTTGGATTAGGTCTAGTTCTTTAGGCTAAGTGCAAGAAGTGCAAGACAGGGGGTGGAAACTCTGTGAGCCAATACAAGGAGTGTGTGTTTGAACTCAGCGGATTTAGAAGAGAAAATGTCGAGAGGTCATACTAGGATAATTCACAGACTCGGGAGGAAATTTGAAGGTGGTTAAGTACCTTGGAAAAAAATACTATGTAAGAGGGAGCACAGTTTAGAGTTACTGAACACTCTGAAACACTTTTCCAGGAGGGCATAGAGAAAGTATGAGAGTGTATAAGAAAAACATGGTTGGAAGTGTTGGAATCCTTAAGTGAACCCTAGGGTTGCTGAAAACTTTGAGGAAGGAAGGATTTGCAAGAGTGCATCGACAAAGGAAAGGAGATGCCTTAAGATGCTCAGGTGGGATAAGGGATAAGCCGTTGAAAAGATTATCTGAGCACAAGGAGTTCTCTGAGGAGATTGTAAGTTGATCTTACAAGCTTAGGAGGAAGAGAGAGAAGCTTCTAGTAGGGCACAGGAAGGTTCACTAAAAGACATAGAGGAACAGGGAACCTTGAAGGTTTTCAAGACGAACAAAGTTGCAGAAGAGACTGCAAAAAACTCTACAAGGAGTGTAGAAGAAGTTCAAGAATAGCCTAAGTATCGGAAAAGAAACTTGCACTAAGTGTGCAAAGGGGTCGAGGACTTCCAAAGTCTTGAAGACCATGAAAACCGTCCATCGTTGGAGGAGAAAAGTGGTAGAATATCGAGAGGTTCGGGAGCAAGAACATCGGGAGGTTTTCCAAGAGAAAACAAAGATCTTCACATAGTCTCGAAGAATGAGTTGATCCTAGTCATTGGTGTTCGGAAGGCATGTGGTAGAGATCCATGGACTTCAGAGGAAGAACCCTTCAAAGAAACATCAAGGAGAGAATACCCAAAGAGCTTAGATTCAAAGCAATCCTTACCGTCCATTGAGATATGACACGTAGCGAGAAATTAACACTTCGTTGATTTGCAAATTAGGAAGGATAGAGTTGGGAGAAGAGAGGACTCACGAAGTCTAAACTCGTGATTTGATCTCAACCGTCGAGCACAATAAGAACATGCACTGTATATTTGGTTCTAGAGAATTTGCTGATTCGAAAATCGAAAAAAAGGGTGCAAGCAAATTCACGAAGGGAGCTAGCCCTCATTCGTAGTATATGGTCACATCAAGGAGGGAACCTAGCATAGAGAGCTAGTGTCTGTTGGAATTAATATTTGAAGAGATCTAAGGAGAGGGTCCACAAGTGCCACACAACCTGCATCGAGAAGGTGAAGGGCCCGTGTCAGGTTAAAACTGGTTCCCATTAGGAGCCCGACAAGCCATTCGGCTCGATGACTTGAACGATCCTAGGCCAGGAGGTCGAGTAGCCATTTGGAGGGAAGGGGGTCTATGTCATGGTGAATACTCCCCTTCCCCGTCATCTTGTGTATCAACCCTATAGATATAGGCCACTAAGGTTACCAACTCGCAATCGGCCTCTGGGCGGGTACAATCAACAATTAGGAAGGAGCATATAGGAAGGATGACAAGTTTGAAATTATTCAAGAGAATTGAATACAAGTGTACTAGAATACTACTAAGAACCCCAAATGGATTCAAGATTCACGAAGCTTCGAGACCAAATGAAACCAGTTGTTTCTTAGGAAGAACCCCCAATATACGATCTTTCCACTACGTGGGTTAAGCTTCGGAGGGTAAATCTTCGCTACTCTCTTGCAAACGATCTCATGTTTAACCCTTGTGTGAGAGGGGGATCCCAACTATGCTTATACGAACAATTGGATTTACCAATCCCTAGCACAATATTCTATGTTTTTTTGATGGCTTTGGAAAGTTATCCTCACAACCTATTCCAAGTCCCTACACTTTAAGCTAATGTAGGTTCGCTACTGGATAATATAAAAAAATTTGATCAATTTTATAAGCGCTTCATTTTAGGTTTGTTTTTTACTCAAGGGTGAGAAAGTGAAACTTATGTTGTTTTAGACTCGACTCCAAAAGAATGAAGAATAATAAGATGCAAATCTTTTCTTCAATGAATCCTACATATGGGATGGAGAATAGGTTCAACTTTTTTCAACAACAACACCCAATTCCAAAATGCAATTTTCTAAATGCAATCTACTACACTACCCAAAATCAATAACACAATTATCTTCTTTATTTGATTTTAAAAGAAATCAAATGCAAATCCTTT
>SNQJ01S0205004.1:0-16517 GCA_010110895.2 Picea sitchensis | reverse complement strand
AAGCTCGTCAAGAAACTGTCTATACGGCCATACCAAGCTCTGGGAGCTTGCTTCAATCCGTATAAGGATTTCTTCAATCGACAGACATGAGACTTCCTGTCTTCAACCTCAAATCCTTGGGGTTTCTTTATATACACTTCCTCTTCAATGACACCATTCAGAAAAGCTATCTTCACATCCATTTGGTGCAACTTCCATTTCATCTTGGCAGCAAGAGATATAATGGTTATGATCGAAGTGTTTCTGGCCACATGAGTGAATGTCTCTTCATAGTCGATTCCTTCCTTCTGGGAAAAGCCATGAGAGACAAATCTTGCTTTATATTTCTCAATACTTCCATTAGCAACATGTTTTATATTGAATAGCCATTTTGATGATACCACATCCTTACTCTTCGGTCTGGGAACAATTTCCCATACATCATTCTTTATTATGGATTGGTATTCTTCTGTCATGGCATCTGCCCATTCCTTCTTTTGGATGGCCTCTTCAAAACATGTAGGTTCTTCATCAAGTAGATTGCACATCAAAGCCATGTAACTAGAGAATGGCTTTGGTTTCTTTACCTGTCTCGTGGTTCCTTCTGGAAAACCATACTTCTCTCCATCTTGAATAAGCTCTCTTGCTCAAGCAGGCTTTCTTTTATGGGAGAAGGTCATCTGAGGAGGTTCTTGAACTTCTGTTATATCATGATCTTCAAGAGTCTCCTCATTAGGGGAAGCTATGACTTCCCTTGCAGGTTCTGCAACTCTAGGAACTTCCCTCACGGATTCTGTCGTCTTGGGATTTACAGGTTCCTCTTCACATACCTCTTCAAGCTGGCATCTTCTCGATTTCTTAAGTGCAACTTCTTCATCAAAGGTCACGTCCCTACTAATCTCAATATGGAGGTGGCCAGGTATGTAGATTCTGAAGGCCTTGGATACCTCACAGTATCCCACAAACATTCCCTTCTTTCCGGAGGGCTCCAGTTTGTTCCTTTTCTCTTTCGGTATATGAACAAACACTGGACAGCCAAATATTTTGAGATGGCTTACTTCTGGCTTCTTTCCGGTGAACATTTCTTCTGGGGTCTTGAAACCAGGTGCACTATGGGATAGTCTATTCTGCACATAAACAGCTGCCATAGCTGCTTCTACCCATAAGCACATAGGAATATCTTGATCATGAATCATGGTCTTCACAGCTTCCATAATCGTTCTGTTCTTCCTTTCAGCTACACCATTTTGTTGGGGATTGTAGGGAGTAGTTAGTTCCCTCTTGATCCCGACATCCCTGCAGAAGCTTATGAACTCCTTCGAGGTATATTCTCCTCCATTATTTGACCTGAGTATCTTAATATTTCTTTCGGAAAGATTCTCTATCAAGGGTATCTTTAATCTTTCTTTCGGAAAGATTCTCTATCAAGCCTTGAATTCCTTGATCTTTCTTGAACACTCTTGACTTTTAGATTCTAAGAAATATATCCAGGTCTTTACAAGAATAATCATCAATAAATGATACATAATATACATGGCCCGCTAATGGAGGGTGATGGTACAATACACGTTTGAATGGGATGTGAGTTCCAATACCCTTCTGCTTTTGTTGTCCTCTTTGGAAAGGGGTTCTGATGTTCTTTTCCTTCTTTCAGGCACATCCGTTGCATATGCCTTCCTGATAAACCTTGAGTTCTGGTAAGCCTGTGACAGCTTTGTATATGTATGTGGTTGGTAAGTCTTTGTAGTTGATGTGATCCAATCTTCTATGCCAAAGTTCGTGATGAATTGATGGCACAATATACTAGCTCGGGTGACTCAGAAGCTATATATGTCCATTTTCTCACTTCCATGACTCCATTGCTTCATTTATGAGCCTTTGGGGCACGCTGTTTCAAAGAACCTTTTCTATATCTTCCTCATGTGACCGGAGCAAGGTCAACAAACAACAAGAAAGAATAATACACTTCTATAATAGCAAAGCACAAGCCAACAATCATCATAGTTCCTTTAGAGATTATTACTTATAATTTAGCAAGGAAGATTAAAGGTAAGGAATATAATAAGAAATGGGGTCAACACTCTTTTAGTGTTGTGACCAAGCACTTTTCCATGGTAACTGGAAACTAACACACCTAGGTTTCTCCTGAGGAGGTGTTAGTCATATCAACAAAGTATTCTCTCACATGTTATCAAGTATAATACTTTTTGATGATTGCTATCTCAACTAAATTCATTAGCTTTGTCAAGGTAAATTGAATTCGATTACTAATCAACCCTCGAGCCTTGTCCTCAAGAGAGTGAGTGCTTGCTTTTCTTCCGGTGTCTCCTTCACTATGACTAGTACTTTTTCTTCAACCTGTATGTTGTATCAAGACAATATGCTATCTTGACAAAGATTAGGTTAGAGGATAGCTCTATGATCAACTTTTAATTTCTAATGATTTTATCATACTTTCAACATGCAACAATCGCTCAACATACTTCATAACAAATGTATGCATATTAGAATAATCACCTGGGTTGCACCATTCCTCAGAATGTGTTGGATCTTTACATCCTTCCTCGATCTATGGCGAGAGATCCGTTCTCCTGCAAATAGTCTTTAGGTTTAACCATTAACCATATGTGAGTACATACCCCATACTTGGTGTAGTGGCTCCATCTGGTAGCAACAGAATCATTACCAAAAAACTTCAAGAGTGATTGTAACAGGTTCTACAACTGCAACTGCAAAAGGTGCTGCAACTGCAACTGAAACAGGTACTGCAACTACAACTACAACTACAACTTAGGTTTTATGAGGAAACCCTAATTTTTCAAATTTTGAATTTTGAAATTCCTGGACTGTGGGATAGACGCGCTTTAATGAGGGCGTACAATGGGTACCTAATTTCCTTTGAAAATCCAACTTTTACCCTTCAAATCTGATTTATGGATTTCCGGATCAGTACTGGTTTTCTCTGGTACTGGTACTTCTAGTAATTTCCTGTTTTCCTGTTTTCGGTACTTCTCATGGAACGGGTTTCACTTTCCGAGATCCAAACACTAAAATGTTTAGGTGCCAAATTGATCCTTGGGTAGGGCTAACTCTTCTAGGGTGTTAGGGGAGATGAAAATACTTGTTTTTCAAAACCCTAATTTTGTGGGTACTTGCATCAGTTGATAGCTTTTTCTCCTCTCATGTGATTGTGTTTTCTCTTCGTTGGCTCATAATGTTAATGTTTATACATTATTATAGTTCTTTGTGATTACAAGATAAGAGCATAATAAGAACAGATCACTAAGAAATACATTAATTCAATAAGAGACACAACATTTATCCCTGGAACCCCTCTAGGGAAGTAAACCCAGCAAAAACTTCCTTTATCATAAATAGCTTATACAATGTTCAAGAGATAACTCAACCAATATAGAAAAAGTCCTCCTCAAGAGATACCACCCTCTTTCTCCCTCCTCTCCCACTTGTAATTGCATTGTTCCTATAAGAGAATGAGCAAGTGAAGTGTAGGTTAGAAGTGAGGCGCTAGCCTCTTATTTATATCAAACCTGCATGTGTGAAGAGCTCTCCACCGCTTCATGTGGCTCTAATTCTCTTCACTGGTGGGTAAACCCACCTTTTATTCATTCTGGCCCTTCCATTATAACTCATGAATGATAACTGTTGGGGCCGACTTCTTATTCTGCACTTTGTAATTGTCCGATGACCAATCCGCAAAAGGGGATTTGGTCCTTATACAATTACCGACAAGATTAATCCTCAATGGGGATTTAATCTAATGACAATAATAATAATAATGATATGATTAATCCTCAATGGGGATTTAATCCAATAATAATAACATGATTAATCCACAATGAGGATTTAATCCAATAACAAAATAATAAGAAGAATGTTCTTCGCAGTTACATTATTTCAACAATGAGGAGATATCAGGGCCTTAAGACCAAAGGTGCTTTGATACCATGTTAAGAATTAGAGCACAAGCAAGACAATTCAAGAATTGGTGGAAAAAGATTTATGCCATTCTATGTTAATGCATTGATCCCATGATATCAATTTATAATACATGGAATTGACCACTTCTAGATCCAAATCTCATTGAAAATTATCAATGGATCATGACAACACCTCATCAATATATTAGGATTTCAACTCATAAGTAGGTGGTCTTGGACTTTGTGATTTTCTAGGGACTCACAATCTAACATATTCAACCGGGGCATGAGTGATCATATCAATTTGGAACAATTTTTGTTCTTTACACCGATGACTTGGAGCATATTTTTCATCATAATTATAGCAGAGTCCTTTTCTTTAGTGATCTGCAATTTCCGTTGGAGACAACCTTTGTACTTTCAATGGATGAGTAGGAGTTACTCTTGGGGAAGTACCATGGGGAGGACAAGTATCGAGAATGAAGGTTGGTTGTCGTGTTTGTGCATTGATCACTGTCTCTACTTCTAGGGACCTTTGTGCTGCTTTCAACCACAACGGGACGTTGCATTCTAACTTATGCTCAAATCTCTTCCTTGAGGCCACTAATGAAAATTATTTATAGAAAGAATCTGTTAAGTTCTTAGTATGAAAAGCTAACTGCTCAAAGACTGCCATAAAATTTGTGACTGGTCCTGTTTGGCGTAACTTGGTAAGCCGCCCCAAATAGTGAGTATATTTCTCAAAACATGCATAGATAGATTTAACAAAATGACTCCAAGTGACATTATCCTGCATATGTTTTTTTATGCCATTCCCACCATTTCCATTGTTTCAGATTTAGATACAATACCCCACCCTAAGTTTCTTCATGTCATTAGTAATGCCCTAGAGAGAAAAGTAACGTTCCATTTGGGTGACCTATCTAGAAGGATCATAACCATCAAAATTGTTTAGGTCCACCTTAGGAGAACGATGCCATATGTTATTATCCATTGATCTATTGTTGTGCAGACTCGACAAGGGTTGGGGGTGGCTAAATAGTCCTAAGTGAGAAGTTTCTTCTTGGTGTGGCTTAATGTGCTGGGGAGTCCAATGCTTTTCTTTTGGTATGCCCCAAATTTGCATACCCGTCAACGTCTTATGAAACATTTGTTGGAAGTTGTTGAACTTCTCCTCCAGGTTCTCATCTAGCCTCTTACCCAACGTCGCATTGAACCCACTTATTTCATCCTAAATTTTCATAAGTTGATTGTCTATGCAATCGAACCTACTTGTAGTAGAGCACGTGTTCATGTTGTCTGGAGAAATATGAGGGTTTTTATAGGTATCCTTCATAGGTGAGCTCACTGAGACATGTTACTGGGTCTTGGGGACAAGGGAGTGTCAGGTGCTATAGCTCTTTGATATACGTGTGGGGTCCAATAGTAGTACTCGACCCAATATCTCAGGGAACTAACTAAGGAGGCTCAATTGTGCCCTTATCCGTAGTACTCAACTACCCATGTACTAGAGAGTGATCTCTCATAATGTTATTCTCAGTTTACTATAGCAACAAGACAATCGATTGGGTTATCTAGGGCTGGTTTCAAGTGTACCTAGGGGACTTCCTATATACCCGAGGGTACGTGGAAGTGGGATTCCATATATAGGTATTGTCTGATGTAGTACTACGCAAAGGGGTACCAACAAGGGTTACAAGGGTTTCCAACAATGTGATTCCACATGTATTTCCTACGTGTATTCTTCTACTATTTCATTTTTACCCATTGAATGATAGATTATTGTGTTTAAAGATGTTGGAACGCGTCTCTAAAAAAAATAAAAATTATGAGCTTGTTAATGCGATAAAAATCTCTTAAAATCACCATAAAATAACTTGTGCAAGGTAGGGCTTGAGGTTGAAAATGTAAAATGATCACAACTTCAATTGTACTTATTTGATTGGCTATTATGACCCCAATTATCAAATGCCGCAGATTTTTTGAATCTAATGGCATTTGTTTGATTGAAATCTATGCACTCTATCAAAAGATATCAAATATGCAAAATTTGTGGCCGTCATTGGAAAAAACCCTAAAATTGCATATTTTGAATCAACGATATCTCCACTTTCCGAACTCCATTTTGGATGATTGTTTTTTTGAAATTAAGTATTTTTTCGAGAGGAATTTATCTCTATGATTTCTTCAAATTCTTTACAAAAAGTTTCAAAAATTGATCTAAATACGGTTGTCCTCTTTTTTCCATCAAAAAATTGTGAAAAGAAAAAAAAAACTTCCACTTTGTGCCCGAAAATTCTCCCACTTCATGCCCAAGAAAGAGCTCTAATACCACGTGTAGTGTACTTGACTCAAAACTTTAGATAAATCACATGAAATGTAGTGCAAAACCCAAGAAAACAAAAGAAAAGAGAGATAAGAATTGAAATTTATGTTCACTTGCCTCTTCAAGGGACAACATCCAAAAGCAATGCTCAAAATACAATAACAATTCTTGACAAAACAATACATAATCTTATACTCAATATATATCTATCCATAGAGAATCTTAACTACCTATTTGCACCTTATAATGAGGGTTGAGTGACTATTAACTAACTATTTAATGGGCCTTATCCAAGGAAGGTGGCCTCATACATTAATAAAGTATATAAATAAGAGGGTTAGGGTAAGACCCTAACACCATCTTACCATTTTTTCTATAAGTATTTTTTGGCCATTGGAATTTCATGTAAATGTTAGGGTTCATAGAGGATAGAAAGAAGTACATTGGGTAAAATATTCAAAATCTGGTTAGCTGTATTTTGGATTTACACACTGTACAAGTTAGGGTTGTGTCTAGTCCTCAAACTAGAATTAAACATGTGGTTCTAGTAAAATAGTCATATTTGAATATTTATAGATCCAAATTGAGGATGACTAGTGGCATTTAGGACACGCTAGAACAGGATGTTTCACATCCAAATTTTAGACATATTATGGAAATATTGGAATAGTCACAATGTAGATAATTTTTCTCTCTTCAAATAGGGAAAACAAATAGGTTATTGTAATTCCACCATAAATTTCGCTTCAGAGGACCAAATTGTATAGGATCAATGGGATACTAAAGAGGAAATATCATGGTACATCTCATAAGAATTTTGTCAACAAAGGAATAAAATTGGTAAATTTGTAACAGGTTGAAAGTCATTTATTAGAGCAAACCTCAATTTAGGATTTATAAGGGTTCTTAGGAGACCCCAATTTTAGAAATTAGATTTTTTAGGTTAGAGATGTGTATTGGTGTATATAGACATAGAGACATGTCATTCAATTTGTAAAGATACAACTGGGAATCATAAATGCACATAATACAAATGGGGTCATCATAGGATGCCCTTGTGCATCTCTATTGGTAACCGATGAGTAGTGTCATATTAGACATAATCACTTTACAACTTTGATCTTTCATATACCCTTAGGTATATCAAAATCCCCTTAGGAATAGCTAACACCACACATAGGTCACATTTTGACCATCTATATCTATAGTACACTTAACACAACACTCAAAGTGATCACTATAATGTACCTAGGAATCATGTGGTATAGATAAGTGTACAACCCATCCTCTTTAGTTAGCGTTGTGAAAAACCGGCCAAGTACTACTATTGGAAACCCAATGAAATATCAAAGAGATATAGATCCTCACACTCCCTTTCCAATAAGACCCTACAAAACCCTATCCCATCATGTCTAGACAAAGTGAAATGTGACTTCTACAAAGACTTTTGAAGGCTCACCCTTGACACAATAAGAGAATGGATATGTCAAATTTATGATGTCCAAGTTGGAAGAGAAAATAACGAGCATGGAAACTATAATGGTAAAGGTTGACATCCTAAATATGGTAATTTAAACAAAATTCCAAATTTTCCTAGACTCGTATCAAGTCAAGAATGGAAAGAAAATATGATTTCAAAGAGAATATGAAAGAGATAATGAGTAAATATGATCTCAAAGACATGAAAGAGGACCTTGTAAAGGAGATAACAAGCTTTCTTATCCTAAATTATACTCCTCGAGAAGAAAACATGGAGAATGAGAGGATCAAGTCCCAGTCATATATGGAGAACATTTTGACACATTTGCAGAGCAAGGGGATGGAGTCTCAGACACCTGATCATTCATCACTCCAAGATCTACACCATCATGGTTTCAACTTGTGACTAAGGAGCTAATCCATTCCCTAGATTGATATGAGTAATTTTGATGGCACTGATCCCATGACATGGATATTTTAGATGGAGAAATTATTTTATTTACACCAAGTTCCAACTCTACAAAAGGTAACAATTGCATTTCTATATTTAGAACCCAAAAAAATTATATGTTATCGATGGCTTTGAGAACACAAAAAGGACTATGTTGTCTCTTGTTCTATTTTTACATAAGAATTGGTATCACATTATGGAGATAGCATGAGCCACACATTCTTTAGTTAACTAAAAAATCTCAAGCAAAGAGGCCCAATTATAAAGCACATTTAATAGCTTCAAAAGTTGAGTTGTAGAGTGAAAAACCTTTCAAAGGATAAATTCTTGGATTTCTTTATGGGTAGTTTAAAGGAGACCATTAAACATGAGGTACATCTCCTTTAGCCTACATCATTAGATAGGGATTTCAATGTGTAAGAGAGAGTTGAAGGTAAAAATAAGGCTACCAAAAAGGTTTCCACTAACACCTACATGGAGTGCAGTGTTCCCACTCCTAACCTCACTCAACCTACAAGGTTTACACCTCAACAATTGGATGAAAGAAGAGAAAATGGACAATGTTTCAACTGTGAAAACAAGTACAATAACGGGCATAAGTGTGGCAAGAAGAAATTATTCTAAATAGATTGTGAAGAGGAAGAAGAACAAAAGATAGAAGCTTCTCAAGATCCAAAAACATTTTGGACTAGTCCAACCATATCTTGTCTTGCTTTGGCTAACATGAGACACACCCCAAACTCTCAAGATTGACGGATATACCCAAATAAAGTAACAATGTTGGTTAATTGTGGTAGTACTCATAATTTCAATAACCACAAATTATCCAAACTTCTCAATTTCTTTACTTATCCAACACTAGAGTTTCAATTAATGATTGCAAATGGGGGTACCATAGATTGTTTAGGGTAGTTCCATATTATTAAGCTCACTACACATGATATTTATTGGATATCCCAATGATTGCAATCCAAATTGGTGGTGTTGATGTGATCTAATGGGTCCAATGGTTGAAGCAATCTAAAGTGATAAGCTCCAATAAGATGAAAACAATGTTAAAAAGGGACACCCAGATTAATTGCACAATTGTGCTCTATAGATGTTCAAACATCTAATCCCATTGTGCCCTTATATCTCAAAGAATCTTTAACAATCATTCTAAGGTATTTAAATAGATTCCAAAGGGTATTCCTCCTACTTGAGAGAATGATCATGTTATTCAACTAATCCTAGGAAAACTTCCTCCTAACATCCTACCTTACATATATCCCTATGCCAAAAAGACTAAGATTAAGTGTATTCTTCAAGAAATGTTAAAGGCTAGCATCATTAAACCTAGCCAAATTGCTTTCTCTTCACCAGTGGTGATGGTTTACAAAAATGATATTTTATGGCATGTGTCCACATTATAAATAACTCAACCAAATCAACATTAAAGATAAGTTTCATATTCTTGTCATTGATGAATTGTCATATGAATTGTAGGGAGCAATTTTCTTTACTAAGTTAGATATCCATTAAGGATATCATCAGATTATGAGGAAATAAAACATTCCCAAAACAACCTTTAGAACACATTAACATTAATGTGAGTCTATGGTGATGCCCTTTGGGCTTACTAATGCACCTTCCATGTTTCAAAGCTTGATGAATCTTATTTTCAAGCCCTTCCTTAGAAATTTTGTGTTGATATTTTTTTATGATATGTTAATTTATATCAAATATTGGGAAGTGCATGTATAACATGGTATTAAAAATATTGGAGGAGGAACAACTATATGTAAAGTCTTCCATGTGTTCCTTTGGGGTTCAAGAAGTGGAATATTTTGGATATATTATATCTCATGAGAGTGTCAAGGTGGGACCTTAAAAAAATAAAGTTATAATGGAATGGCCTATTCCCATAACATTGAAGAATATTAGGGTATTCTTATGATTGAAAAGGTATTATCGCAAGTTTGTCAATAAGGAAGATCAAATAGCATTTCCTCTAACAAAATTATTGAAAAATGATGGTTTTTTACTCAAGAAGCAACCCAAGCCTTTGAGAAACTCAAGATGGTCATGTGTAGCACTGTTATCTTGGACACACTTGACTTCACAACTGCTTTTATTATGTAGAGTGATGCCTTGGGGCATGGAATTGATGTAACTTTAATGCAAGAGGGGAGGCCCCTTGCCTTTGAAAGAACATGTTGAGATGGTCTTAAATATATTGGAGAAGCAACAACTATATGCAAAACCCTCCAAGTGTGCCTTTGGCGTTCAAGAAGTGGAATATTTGGGGTATATTGTAGGTAACGAAAGTGTCAAGGTGGGCCCTAAAAAAAACAAACTATAATGGAATGGGATATTCCCAAAACATTGAAGAATATTAAGAGATTCTTAGGATTGACAATCTATTGCCACAAGTTTGTCAAGAATTATGATCGAATAACAACTCTAACAAAATCACTGAAAATTTATGTTTTTTTTAACTCAAAAAGCAAATTAAGTCTTTGAGGAACTTAACATGGCCATGCGAAGCATTGTTATCTTGGCCACAACCAACTTCACAAAAACCTTTATTATGGATTATGATGCCTCAAGGCATGGCATTGATACAACTTTAATGTAAGAGGGAAGGTCCTTTGCCTTTGAAAGATGCCAACTTAAATGAAAGAACTGCTCAAACCCATTTATGAGAAGGAAATGTTGGTCATACTACATGTAGTTAAGAAATAACATCATTGCATGATAAGAAGACACTTCAAGGTAAAAATCAAATCATAATAGTCTAGTACTTCTTAGAACAACGGCTATCTTTAGAAGAGTGACAAACATGGGTCAACATGATGCTAGTTTATGAATTTGAAATTAGCTACAAAAAAGGGAAAGAGATTGTGGTGGTGGATGCACTTTGAGGGAAGAAATAGTACACTAATGCCTTACTTTGTGTTATATCCATTCTATAAGTTGATTGGGTGAAAGAAGCAAGGATAGAATGGTAACAACATTAAACTACATGGCAACTCATTCGACCACTGCAACATGACCCTAGTGCATTAGATAAATTTGTGTGGAAGAATGATTCACTCTAGTATAAGGATCAACTATTTTTATGTAAGAAATGCCACCTCAAATAGATGATCCTTTATGAACTAAACACTTCTCCTATAGATGGACACTCATCATTTGTAAAACTTATCATAGGATCGAAAATGAATTGAAGGTGAGAAACTAATGTTCAAAAGTTTGTGGTGGAGTGTTTGGTTTGCCAACATAAAAAAGGAGATAAGATGAATACCCCATGACTTCTAGAACGGTTGTATTACAAAATTTATCAAATAATATAGATTTCAATATGTGCTCACAACTAAAAATCTATGAAGCAATTAACACAAAAGTAAGAAAACAATAATCACACTCAAGAGGTAGGAGTGTTTTCTTCTTATACAATCTATACACTCTATAAGTATATGGACCATGTATATATAAGAATACATTAGGTACATATTTAGTATTTTGAAGCAACAACAATTTGTTCAAGCTTAGCATAAGTGACATGCATAACTTGCACACTTTGCTTCTATGTATAACTCATCTAAATGAATGGTTTCCCCTAATATGGTATATATATCATTTATTTTCTTGTCACACACATAAAATAATTGAAGTCCATGATTGAGTAGATTATACAACTATAGTTTATCAAATAGTGCCAAAAGAAAATTAAAACTAATAATAAAACCATGAAACAAACATTGTTCCTAACACTTTGCAATGCCTACACAAACAATACTAGCAAAGGAAAGGAAGACAAAAATTGCTATACCTCAATTTTGATAGGTGTTTTCCATTATTTCACTTCACCTGCATTATAATCCATTGGTTCTAAACTCTTGTTTCTTGGGGGAAGAAGGACAAAGTCCAAAGAGACAAAGTAAATATATTCATCAAGATCACTTCTAGAAGCTTTGATGGTTTGTGTGTACACCCCTTTTGTGGAAATACCAAACAATCAACTAAATAATGAAATATATTAGCATCCACGACATCTAGAATATGAATATCCCATAGATGTAGGCAAGGGTTCTTGGCCACAACCACCTTGTTTTCCTTTCTCCAAAGCGTGAGTCATGTTTGAGAGAAAAAACGCTCCAAGGGTAGACTTGAAACCTTGATGAGACATTGGCCATATTCCAACTTCCCTAGTTCATCCAAACTACCCATTAACCATATACCTTGTGGAACAAAAATCTTACATTTTGTCAAAAATCTCTTCTCACTAAACAACACTTATACAAGAAACTATGTCTCTAAAATGAGGCTTGCTTTGGGGTTTAAAACCATCTCCTAGCATCAACAATATTTTAAAACATATTGTTGATGGTGTTATCAATATGCCAAATGCAACTTCAACATTTTCAAACATTTGACTAATCTGATTAACCATTGAATTTCGTAAATATGAAAAGCATTGTCAAGCACCAACAAGGATGAAAACAAAGTAACAATTCCCTGGTTCAAAAAGTAAGGTTGGAAACATGTCCAAGTAACTATTTCAAGCATTGTATGTTCAGGTTTAAATGTCTTCACATTGGGTCTTAACGAGAGATTGAATTTACTTATTGGTTTTGTTGTCCAAGTTGCAATCACACTTTTGTATCCATCGTCCCTAATATGAAACGCTCAACAAGAGTTGAAATTCAATTGTAGTGTTCGAGCAAAAATTCCATGGTGAGATCCAATGTAATTTTTCCCATACCAATGGAAAATTCATAACCACTCTTTTAATATCTAAAAGGTGTTCAATTTGTTTTAGTGGAGCTTCCATTATGTCATAGGTGGAAGAAACGCATTGACCCATCCTTGCAACATGCTTGGTAACATTGTCTTGGGGGAAGTTCCCATCCACTACTTAATTTGTTGGACTATAATATACTTCCCTTTAGTAAAGAACCATGTAGAACAATATCTCCATTACTTTGTAGAAAATGCTAGAAGCAAGTAGTCATGTCCACAAATCTTAAGTAACATTGTCTTGGGGGCAATTCCCATCCACCACTTAATTTGTTAGACTATAATATACTTCCCTTTAACAAAGAACCATGTAAAACAATCTCACCATTTATTTGCAGATAATGCTAGAAACAAGTAGTCATGTCCACACAACTTAAAACCTTTATAGAGTGTTTGCTTCACTTGCTCAAAAATGCATGTCTTATATGCAGTGGAACTGGAGGAAACCTCTTTAAGGATGGGTGATATACATACATTTAGAATCATTGAAAACATCGCTTGCATGCCATCATCCATGAAAGTTGCTCAAAAAATTGGTCTACAAACCTCTCAAAATGACTTAAGGCTCTATTTGACAATTCGACTTATGATGCAAGATAATAGGGTCTTGTAGGAGTGATGCACAATCTCTTCACTTCAATTATTTCATCAACTATGTTTGGGCTCTTCAAGAGCTTCGGATTCTAATAAATCCAATTAAGAACAATCTTAAATCTTCTAAGGCATAGAAAAATAGATAGGTGTAAGTAAGCATATGCCTTAATGCCAAGGTACTCAACTTGGTTGGTTTCACACTTGGGCCCAACAAATTATAAAACTCAACGATTATTATGTGATAATTAGCAATACCCTTGTCCACACGAGAATTAAGAAGGAACATGCTTTTGAGCAGTGTCGCAAGATTAAGAAAAACCCCTTGCTAGACACATATGGCTCGTTGTCAACTTTCAAAGTAGGTGGTTTTTCATCCAAAAAGCTATTTTGTTTGAAAAAAAGGATGGTCTTTTTCATCGTATCGCCCATGTGAGGAGACAAAGCAATTTTGTATGCTAGGCATCTACCCAATGCATTGTTAGGAGTGAAGTCCAAGGTTGGAATCTATGGATCCTCATCATCCAACAAAGGAAAATGTACACACATAGATATCATCATCTACAGTTTTGTAATATATCCAAGGAGGCACCCAAAGTTGTAACACCATAACTATAGTTACATTGCCATTGATAATCTTTACATCCTGAATGTCTCTAATAAGAAATTCAATCTTAAAATCACATTTTATTGAAGTTCCCTTACAGTGATTACTAAAAGAAAATAACATATACCAAGTAAGGAAAAATCCCATATATTCTATCAAATGGGTCCACGTGAAAATCGAAACTGGAAGTAGGTTCTCTCTAGGCCATCGAGAACTCATTGAGTTTTAGTTGTGAATAGATCACAAGTAAAATATGAGAAAATCTAAAGAGGGAAATTATTCTTCTTTTGCACAATCTAGAGGACGTTTTGATACCAACCTTGATCTTGAGAGCATCGTTGTGAAATATGAACTTCCCACCATCATTGAGCCTTGTCACCTCCTTCATAGAACTCGAAGTTGAGAACCAAACAAAGGTGTGGGAACACATAAAAATACGAATTTAGAGAGAAATTGTAAGCATATTACACCAATATTGGACAACTTTCGACTTGATTTGACTAGTAAAAAGGGAGTTATGGTAGCTTGCGAAGAATGTGTAGTAAAGGCATGCAAGAAGACAACGCACAAGCATGATAACATGTCAACCTTGTAGCCACCCCCTCCAACCCCTTGTCAAATAGTCAATGTCAACCTTGTAGGGCCAATAACAATGGAGAAAAATGGTTGAAAAAAAATAAACATAACCTAAACTATATAAGAAAAGGGAAAATATCTTCGCAATATGATTAGATTAATAGGTTGACCCAATACTTTATGTCCTCGTAGAAACATAATAGCATTATATTTAAATAAATTATGTTATAAGAGTTCTAAAATATATAAAATCAAACCCATAAAAATAAGAAATACTTAAAAGAGCAATGCTACATTATATTTAAAGATCATGATCTTTTTTATAATGTTACAAATAATTTAATATTTTGAAGATACAGAATGAATTATGAATGATTTTTAATTATTATGGAGTATGTGAAAGTGGAGGTGAATGATTTATAAATGATCTTAGCTTTTATGAAAAATGTGAGAATGGAGTGTTGAGTTGTATATGATAAACAATTTGATACCTGTTTGTTGGCTCTCCAATGACGCATTCATAGGCCATGTATTTTTACATGAAGGTTACCAATAAGAGCAAATAATAGCTATTACAATTAAGAGCTATTACAATCAAATGTGAGATTGAGGTTTTGAATTGCAAATAATAGCTATTACAATTAAGAGCTATTACAATCAAATGTGAGATTGAGGTTTTGAATTGTAAATAATTTTATTACAATCAAATGTGAGGCAGAGGTTTTGAATTGTAAATGATTTTAAGCTAAGAGTGGAAGTGTTGCATTGTAAATCCTTTTAAGCTTTTATGAACTACATGAAAGTGGGGGTGTTGAGTAGTAAATGACACAAAGTTTGGTAGGTGTTTGTTTTCTTATGATTATTCAATTATAATTATGCACCCTAAGCTATATACTTTTTCATGGAGGTCAATGTTTGTTGTTTTATGATAATTTAATTATAGTTATGCATTCAAGGGTACACAATTTTTACTTGGACACTGCCAACAAGGGTTATTATTTGTTGTCTTGTGATTATTTAATTATAGTTATGCATCTAAGATTATGTACTTTTACATGGAGGCTACCAAGAAAAGCTATTACATTCAAATAAGAGTATATTGGTTGTTTTGAAAATGTTGTAATTGAATAAACTGATTTAGATCTGTTATGGTGAAACCACACATTTATAAATTAGGTTGGAAAACACTCCAACATGGAACCTAGTTGGAGAGCAAAAGAGCATTGAAGTCTTTGATAGTGCCATGGAACCTAAACAATTATAGGTTAGAAAGAAACCATAGGAACCTTTATGAATGATAGCAGTCATCTTATAGGAAATAATGAAGAGGAAGAGTGTGAAAGACAAGATTGTTTGAAATTACACATGGTCATAGAATCATGGCAAAATAACGAACTCTCGAATAACACAAGATATACATGGTTCGTGGAAACAAAACAAAAAAAAGCACAAGATATACATGATAAAACCTTCGAAAGAGAAACATCATCGAAACATGGAGGAAAGTTCAATTACTTCTCAATCAACTATGTACAATGGGCACCCAATTCCTTATTTATAGAGGAAATGTTTGCAAGTCATCTGCTCATTTATTTGCAATTCACTAAGCCACAATTCAACTAGTTACGCCTCACATAGGCAATACGCCAAGTTAAACTCACATGAACTTGGGATCCATCAATGCATGGATACATCAAAATAAGTTAATTGAAGTAATGTCAACCTTAACCTGATAATTATAAAAGAATTTTTTTATTTAAACTATGTGAAAGTCTAGAAATATTCCTT
>SNQJ01S0205002.1:10281-26798 GCA_010110895.2 Picea sitchensis | reverse complement strand
GTCTTTAGTCATTAATTTGTAGAGGTTGTTACATCTTTAATTACTATTCTGAAATATAATTAAGTCATGTGATGAATCACAGGATGGAGAGGAGCAACATTGGAGGCACCCCATCACTGAAAGGTATGGATCTTGTTAAGTACTGGTTTAAGGTGATATAATTACATATGTGTTAGTCAATCTTAATATTAAATAATAATAATATAGGAAATGTGTTAAGAAAGTTAAATATTTTATGTTTTTTATATTTTTTTGGAGATTATTTTTTTTGAAATTATAATTTTGAATTGATGAAATTGTTGTTTTTAATGTAAAAATAGTTTAAATGTCTTGAAATACATCTTTTGTCACTTTAATGTGTACAATTAACATATAATATATGCAATTGAATCATTCTAAAATTATTAGTCCATCCATAACAAGTTTAGAATACTAGATTAGTTTAAAATTTTACCTCATGTGACATCTTTATTGCACCTCATAAATTTATTTATCGCACCAGATAACTTTTCACCACACAACGTATTTCATTCAACAATTTTAATCCATGCAACATCTTCATCTCACTTTATAAATTTATTTTACGCAATGTATTGCACTTAATTTTTCTTTGTGTGATACATTGCAGTGCAAATTTTTATCTTTTCAATTTCTTCAAATTTTTCTTCTAAGTCCTTCTCTCCATCCTTCCTTATCTTTCACACTTTCTAAAACTATCTTCTTGCGATGTATCTCACTAAACCAATTTACAATGTGATACATTACACATTTAAAACTTTTCTTTATCACGATAATGCTCGTTTCTTTATCGCATCTCTTGAGACTTTCTTCTTGTGTAGTGTATCGCACCAAAATTAACTTGGTGTGATACACCACACTAGAACAAAAATTCTTTTTTCATGTTATGCAATCCTTCTAAAAAAGATTCATTTTTTTTCCAAGTCTCGGGTCTACTTCCTTGATACAAATATTGTGTAGCATGAAAAATATTTTCATGCGATACACATTGTATTGCAAAAAAAATATTTTCATTCCATACATAATTTTTTGAAATGTTTTCTAAGTAAATAATCTATGTTCCTCCTTTGCAGTGTATCGCACCAAAAATATTTAGGTGCAATACATTGCATCACAAAAAAATTATTTTTATGCGATATACAAATGTTTTCTAAGTTTTAAGAAACTTTTATGAGTTTTTAACCCATCTTTCTGGGCGAAATTTTGGCAAAATGACATGCTTCCTAGATTTCTTAGATGAGAAATCTGAGTTGTAATGCTCCAACTTATTATTCTGTAGGAAGAATATTTCCAACCTATGGAGCATGCTCAATTCTGATGGAATATTGCCACTTAGGAGATTGTCATTCAGTTCGAGATATATCAAGCTTGTCAGGTTGCCAATTTCATGAGGTATCCTTCCATGCATACTGTTGTTTGATAAATCTAGTAAAGTGAGGTTGCCCTAAAATTGAAGGTACGGTTCCTGTGAGATTGTTTACTCCTAGGTCAAGCATTTTCAATTTTTTGAGCATACCCAAATCTCTAGGAATGCTTCCACCCAAATGGTTCTGAGTCAAAGATAGGACTGTTAGATTGGAGCACCCACCTATAGTAGCTGGAATGGGACCTTAAAATTCATTGCTATAGTAGCTGGAGGTTGGAGAAATTGGTTAATGCAGTCAGAAAGGGAAAAGTGGGAGTGCTAACAAGTTGGTCTCCATGTAAATAAAGGCTTTCAATATGGGCCAATTTTGCAAGATCTTTCAACACTATTCCAATTAACCAATTTTCATTGAGAAAGAGTAGCCTGAGTTGGGAACAGTTGGTAATAGAATCTGGTATGTTTCCTATTAGTTTATTACCCCATAGATGTAATTCCTGGAGATGGGCAAGTTTGGCATCGAACTCTGATGGAATTGGTCCACTTGGTTTGTTCTCGTTCAAGACCATCCATTTGAGTAAAGTGCAATTGGAGAGTGAAGGAGGAATGATTCCATGTGGATTGTTCTCACCTAAAACAATCTCAACCAAAGAAGAGAGGTGCCCTAAAATTGAGGGTACAATACCTATGATATTGTTTAATCCTAGATCAAGCATTTTCAATTTTGTGAGCATTCCCAATTCTCTAAGAATTATTCCACCCAAATGGTTCCGAGACAAAGACAAGACTGTTAGATTGGAGCACCCACCTATAGTAGCTGGAATAGAACCTTGGAATTCATTTCTATCAAGCCATAGCTCTCTTAGGCCAACAAGGCCTCCCAACTCTGGTGGAATATAACCATGAAAATGATTGTTTGAAATATCAAGTACCTCAAGGAAAGAAACATTGGAAAGAAAAGGAGAGAAAGGAGCTTGTATATTCATACCTAAAATATTGACACCAACCACTCTCTGCTTCCATGAACTACACTCAACTCCTGTCCACTTACATACGTTGATACGGGTATTCCAATTCTGTAATTTATTGTACGGATCATATATGAATGGTTTCTTGAAAGAAAACAGATCATGTTGATCGGTATCATTGTTGGTCAATGAATGATTAAGTGAAGGTGACAATAAGAATTCCATGCATATTAGTTGTATCATTAGTGTATGCATTTTGCTAGTGACAAATGTTGCCCTTGAAAATGGTGTTGTCGTTTTCATGAAGGCCATTTTAGAAGATAGAATCATGGGCAGGAAAGAGAGGATGAACATGAAAATAATGTTGGGATGTGTTTCAGAGCCATGAAAGTGTATGGTGATGTACACAAGAGGGAACATATGAATAGACTATAAATCTAAAGTCAAATATGTGGCCCGAGGTAAAATAAATATGCCTTTGTTTCAACAGTAAAGGTTTGAGGCTCACCAACAACTGTTTGAAGATAAATATGCCTTTATTTCTGAGTTTATTCTAGTGCCTTCCATTTATGATCTTGTTGGTTGCATTCGTCTTCAAATTTTCTTCAAGACACTTAAACAAGCAGCATATATTTATTTAGCATAACTGGAGGATCATGCATATGTCACAAATCTGATATAAGGGCTTCAGAATCATCCTCACCAAATTTGGATGTGTTGAAGACAACATCATTCCTTTAGCTGCTAACATTATATAATTGTTTGCATACAAGAATCACACATAACATCCTTGGGCAACATAAGATTCCAACCAAAAACTCCATTTTCACTATGAAACATATAGAGGAAACACAATTCATTACCCAATTTACAAAGTGAAAACAAAAACCCAAATGAATCATCGTCATTCTCAAATACATCCAATTGGCCTTCTCTCTGGATTTAAGAAGATCCATCTTGATAACCATTGAATAAATCTTCTTGGATTTGATGAAATGTAGACCTTCCAGAGCCCATAATGGTGAAATCTTACATTTGATGGAATGTAGACTTATAATTGACTGCTTAGCAACAAAAATTGGCATTTCTCTTTTCTAGTGGGATGATATACCTCTTATTCTCTAGAGTTTTGTGCAATTGTACACTGAATAACCTTCTATCCAAACTAGAACAACAACTTGCTTCCATTTTTTATGAAATATCACCTTCACCACATGAAGAAAATTCCTCTTTGTCTTTTGGAAAATATTCCAACATTGGTTGATGAGATTTCAATAAACCATCTCTTCTTACCATTGTAATCTTGACTTGATGTACTAGTAGATACATCCATATAATTTGAAAATAAATGGCATAGGATCTAAAAATATGCAATAAAAATCCATCAAGATCATCTTAGAATACCAATTTAAGGCCTTTTTCTATGATTTGAATCTTATAGAACACATGGTATCTGGAACTATATAAAATTGTTCAATATTGGCAATTTGTTTGATTTCCCAACCCAACAACGTTAACAAGCATAGAAGCATCAATGGTAATTTTAGTTCAACACTACCATAAAAACTTTGAACATGCTATTTGATGGGTTTTTTGCAAGCCTCTTTGTCACAACTCCAAAAATAAACACTTTATTCAACATACACACAAAATATCCATCCAATTCATCATATACAAATATAAAATAATAGAGTGCATTTCAGAGATTCTTGTTGGCCAAGAACTCTCCAAATGCAACAATATTTGTCAATATTCTAACATATCTAGTAAGATTTGAAATGTACAGATAAATGGGCCATGATTTGAATCTCATATCTCTTTCCTGAGATCAAACAAATAGACCAATATAGACCTATTTATAATTCATCAACAAACCATTCAAATTTTCAATGGAGTTTTTTTTTCAAACTTTTTTCTCAAACTAAACAAGACCATATCCATTTCACTGACCATTTTCATCTGTGGCCACTTTGCAAGAAATAATTGGACAAAATGAAAATATTGTATCATGCAATGCTCTATTATGTATTGATTGATAAAAGAGTTAATGAAGTTTAACTCTTTGTCCTAGGGTCTATTTTGCTCAGTTTGATCAATAACACAGGACTTTTGATCATTATGCTACCTTCAACAGCTGAAGGAGATTACCTACCAGGTTAAAAAAAAACATTAAATTTGAGTCAATATCATTATCATCCTAATTTTAGACATTATATAAATTGTGTTCCTCCAAAGTTACATCCTCATTAGATAGTTTTTCACACTTAACAATAAAATTAATGATCTTGAACGAGATCCAACCTTGTAATGGAAGAATTAGGCATGTAGATTGAAGCATACCAAAAATTACCTTAACATGTTGTCACTGCCAGATTCAGCTAAGATTGTAAGCCTCCTCACTGTCTTCATGAAATCTATGGATTCAATTCAAAGACAATAAAATATTTGCTTAGTTGCCTGAAAATACACATAAGAAATTATTCCTAAACTCAAGAAGAAAACACAATAGGAAAGTTCTTCTAACTAATACATAAGATTTATCTCACATTGCAGTTGCTTTTGCTTTAGATTTTCTTAGCAAAGACAACATTAACATGATATGCAGAGACATTTTGTAAATCAAAGAAAATAGTTTACAATTGTTTTCTTTTAGCCTTTGCCCAAGCCCTAATTTAGTAAATGGATCAGGTGTAAGTTTTGAAGTGATATCAAATTACCTAGAATGTTCCTCTCCAACATGCCTCATAATGTTACCAATATCCTTGTAGATAATATAGTTTGATATCTCTAAATATTCAATACCAATCATTTTTCGTAACATGTCATAGAGTTGTTTATAATTGTTGAACATTGTCAGATCAAGGGTTCGACCTTCTTTTTTAGTCTCACTAAAGACATTGCAAGGGAGAAATGTATTCTCTAATGTCTTTTCATACCCAAAAATTTAGACCATGTTTCTCCATACAGTGTGATAGGGCATTTGTCCATGCTCTTCACTCTTTCCACTTTCCCTTCGATGTAGGTAAGGTAAGACAACTACAAGGCCTCTCCACTCATGACTTGAGGGAACCCATGGAAAAATAACTCTGAATCATTTCCAGTACCATAAAACTAGGGAGAAATACCTCTAAAATGTTTCCATTACCAAAAAATAGGGGCGAAAAAATTCTCCATCATTGTCATTACCAGAAAATCGGGGCGAAAGGGAGTATCTAGTTCGAATTTTAATCTAGAACAAAATGCTATGTGTATTGAAATACTCCAATAATAGTATGGGTATCATGACTTTTACACCATATCCCATTTAATTAACTTTGGGAACCATTTTCCTAAAGTTAATTTCATTCATAAATCCATAAATATCCCCTTTAATTAACTTTAGGAACCATTTCCCTAAAGTTAATCCCACTTAATTAATTCATAAACCCTTTTTATGACTTTCCCTCCTATTTTTAATTTAGAAAAGAAAAAATATGAGAGAAAATCCATATTTTTCCTATAAAACAAGGAGAGGTCTCCCCACATTTCATTATCACTATTTCATTCCTCTTTCTGTCATTTTCCCTCGTTGTGGATTTTTCCCCTAGGTTTGTCCCTTTACCAATGAAACCCTAGTTTCTTGAGGAGCACACTATTGCATCCATCTATAGCCAGAGAAAAGAGAAAATTCAACCACACACTCATGGAAATCAAAGAACCCTCTGAAGGAGAGGCCAATAGAAGATACACACCTTCAAGATCTCTCCACTAGTGATATTGTGAAGTCTACCATTTGGGTAATGCATTCATTTATTCTTTGATCAAATAGTTGTTATTGTCTTTTATTTTTTTGTTGCATTTTACTTCCATATATAGGAATAACATAGCTTAGAGAATAAATTAGTTCATTGAAATATAGTGTTTTTAGTTTTCTAACTCATTTGTCTATAATCTTGTAGCAACCACAAGGTTTGCAAATTTTCTCACTCTGTTTGTACATTTGCACCAATAGAGTGGTGAATCCACTAGGGATATGAGCCAATCTCAAGATCCTTGATTGTGGGTGTGTGGTAAATGAGTTTATTTGTTTTTTATGAGTTTTTTAGGTTTTTCTGACTTCATTTAGCTTTATGTGTTGTGTTTGCAAGTGACAAGGGTTGGAAACCACAAAGGAATACAATAGAGTTGAGCTCCCAGGTGCATGAGACCCCCTAGAGACCATCACACTTATTGGGGTCAACAAGTGCATTAACCAATGCATCAACAAGGTCTGGTTCCTTTGTTTGTCAATGTAGGAAACATGGTACCTTTTTTCATGGGCCAACACACTTTTGGAGGTAACTTTCTATAGGGGTTAAAAAAAATATTTTTTGTAGTTTTTATCGCTTTCCTGTGTCTACGAGATTTATATTTAGGGAATGTGGATGATTAGTTAGATTTTAGTTTGTAGGTTTGGCTTAAAACCCTTAAAAATCCAAACGATTGAGGAACAAACCCCCCTATGGTTTTACTACCTTTCCTTCAAGAGTTTTTTTTAGGGTTTGACTCTTTGTTTGTTCTCTGTAAATAGGTTGTAACTTTTCATTTCAATGGTTGTTTACATCTATAGGTTTCTTTTCTTGCAATTCATTTCATTTTAATTTGAAAAATCAAAAGTAACATTGGCATATAGATAGTTTCATTGCAATTTTTTTAATTGTTTGTTATAGTCATGGACCATTTCATTTTTTCTATTAAAGAATGCTCATGTAGGTCAGATTTTCATAGATCCTATGTGAATGGCATAAATTTGTTTTCTAAAAAACCCCAATATTGGTCACTTTAGCAACCAACCTGTTCATCGCTAGTATAGCTAATTGGTCGCAAGCATCAACATGTTGGTCGCTTTAGTGACCAACCTGTTAGTCGCTAGAGCGACCAACCTATTCATTGCTAGTATAGCCAATTGGTTGCAAACATCAACGTCTTGGTCGCTTTAGTGACCAACCTGTTCGTCGCTAGAGCGACCAACCTGTTAGTCGCTAGAGCGACCAACCTGTTCGTCGCTAGTAAATTAGCGACCAACTGATCCTCCTTCTATTGACCTTTTTAACTGATGGTTTGGTTGTTCTAGCGACTCATAGTGGTTTATTGACTAAGTTTGCCAGGGTTGTTTTGGTCAGTCTTGTGGCTAATATTAGTTGTTTGACTGACTAAAATTCGTCGCTAGCCGAACATTTCCCTATTGTGAATAGGCTTATTTTTCCGGTCGCTAGACCGATGAATTAATTCCGATGAAAAAAAAATTTATCTTGGTCACAAAAACAACTCTATGCCAACGGAAATTCGTCTCTACTTCGTCACAAAAACGTTCAAATTTAATAGTGTGTGTTTACTTAAGTTATTTTTTATAATATGGAACATCTAACAATTATATGAAAATGTAGTGTGTCAATTCACCAACATTTTATGCAAACAAAAAATGTATTACATACAGTTTCAAACCAACATTTAAATCTATTCGTAATGCAGATAGAACATAGCAATACCAATGTACAATCTTGCAGCAAAATCATCATTCTTGTTTCTAGACATGCAGTTATTAAGTTTTAATGATAAAAACCCATAATGAAAGAAGTTTAATACTTAAGTTAATACGTTATAGTTATGGAAGAATGTATGAAGAAAACAATTACACCCACATGTTCCAATAAAATCTAATCTTCAACAAAGCATTTGCTGGCAATTAGTAGAAAATAAAGTTTAATAATTAAGTTAATATGTTACAGTCATGGAAGAATGTATCAACAACATACTTACACACACAGGTTGCAATAAAATCTAATCTTCAACAATGCATTTGCGGACAATTAGTAGAAAATGATGGTTTTCCAGCAATGGGGCTTCTTTGAAACTAGTTCGTACTTACAAAATCTACTCTCCCCCTTTCTATTTTCCCACTCTTTTATTCCTTGTAGTTTCTTTTCCTTGTTATTTAATCATTTTTTTTTTCAAAAATGCCTTGCTACGTGGCTTGGTTGATTCACGTGTTTCCAACGAGCATTTTCCCTTTCTTAAATTGGCCCTCTATTGTTCTGTGTCCTACAAGTAGCACCCAGAGTTTCATGATATACAAATTGACAGGAGGACTTGTGCAATGGCTCACTCAACATTGCACTTTTATTTTTCTGTGACCTCCAAACACCATTCAGAGGTCCGTGATATACAAATTGACACACGGGCTCCAGGGCTGGTGGGCTTAAGATTGCCTTTGTTTATGGATGGAAAAGTGATAAAAAGAGCCATACCACATTTGCACCACATAAGATATATTAAAGGGAAAATCATTTCCTCTATAGTTATGTGTTCTACAAACAACACCCACAGTTCCACACTATAGAAATTGACAGCTGGACTTGCGGGTTGGCTAGCTAAAAAAATGCCTCGGAGTTCTGCAATATACAAATTAACAAACAAAGCATACAACCAAGAACCAAGTAAACTCATGGATCGTATTCCTGGTAGAAAGCGCTAATTTAAAACATCATGGAATGTCATTTGCATGTCGTCGGGTTGGTCCATTCATGAAAACTTCAATCCTCGCTTCCGATAATGAGTTCGCCTGATCATTTCCCTATTCCATACTTATCCACTTTCTCGGAATTCCGCAAATATACAAACCGACCACTGGAATGCCCCATCACGATCTCTTCCGTTTTACACGTTTTGCAGTAAAAAATTTTGATACATAAAATTTGACTGTGGAACACTCGCCTCTCCTCAGTATCCCCGTAACCCTTTTTTCAATCCCATCCGACCACTTTTCAGAACTTGCCATTCTTTTCTTGCTCTCCCCCATCGCTTTGACCTTTTCACTTGTTATAATAAAAGAAAAAAAGTTGATATATATGTATATATATATACATATCTTGTTTATAAATATGCAATTACTAACATTTACTTCTAACAACTCATCATTCATTAACCGTATATATTTACATTGATGCAAAAAACGCTCGAGGAGATATCCTATTAATACTCATTAAACCAATATTTATGGGGGGTTATATTATCCCTTCTGAGTGTTGATTTCAAAATCATGAAATTTTGTTCACACGTCTTCACCTTGGCACGTTCACAAAACCTCCAATCCTTAATTTCTCTTCGTCGTACCTACCACCTTCGCATTTATAAATATGAAATAAGTAATCTTTACTACTAACAGTTCATCATGCTCCACCCATACAAATTTCCATTAATCAACGAAAGGCTCGAGAAGCTTTCCCATTCATAAGAATTTAACTAAGATTTAGTGGAGAGTTACATTATCCACTCTAACTGTTCATTTCAACCATCATCTGGAGCAAACGAACATTATCATAAACCTATGGAATCAACTCAAAAACACTTATGTGGAGATACAATGAACATCTTTGGGCGCGAGGACCAAAACCTTCAGTGGTCCAGGGCATATTCTTATTACTCAACCTCTGTCGCAGAGAACTAAGTAATTTGGACCTCTGGGATTGCTCATGCAAGATGTGTCCCTGAGGTTTTTGACTGTAAGGACTTGGTGTCTTGGTGCGCTGATAAATTTATTTCAACCAAAAGAATTATTCCACTACGGGACCACTCTTTTGTTTCTTTGTCACCTCAGGTCTTCCACTAGATGCTAAGATTGTCAGAGCCAACATTGATGTCCAGAGGAGAATATGGAAACCAGTTCCTAGCAAAGCATAATAATTGGTTGGACCTGCTGCCCCATTTATTTTAAAACCCGCTTCTAGTTCCTAAATATATTACAAGCTTGCAGGTTAGTTCATTTAGAAATCCATTTCCCGAAATTGCCTGGCTATTTACAAGAATAATGGGACATGATTCCACAATAACTATTTCCTAGATGGATCTTTATATTTTTTATTTCATAGTCAACGAACAAGCCATTTTTTATTGGGGCAAGTTAATTTCCCATGAAATTCGTTCCAAATTGTCAAGCTTCAAAAGGGAAAACAAATTTTATATGTCTTCCTAATTATTTTTTGCGATAGCGCATTCCTGGTGGTTTCCACAACTATCTATGTCGAAGAATGTCAACTGGGAATTCCACCCAGTAACGTTCTGGTACCAGGCCTTGTGAAAGCACAAGGCCTCCCACTATTTTTATGAGGTTTTTAATGTCTTCGTGTCTGTTTTCAATGTTTTTTTGTTAGGAGAAGATGCTTCTCGCATATCTGAACATGAAACCAGTCTTTTGGACAGGAAGGGAAAGATCAAACATTTGGATAATTACATTGTCATAAGAATTTTTGGCTCCACGGAAAAACCTGCTCTCCTTCCACATCACATTATGGACATAATGTTTGTTGCAAAAGTAGCACAGAAACACAACTGTTGGTTGCATCTGTTGTAAAAGAAGAAGAAAAAATAGTTCATTCCTCTGCCTTGGAAAGAAGGGGAGTTCATGTTGAAAATCGTCAAGAAAATTGATGAATTCGTAGCGCATTCTAGCATCTCCAACCTAGAATATGCTGAAATCATAAGAGGGTTCGACCCCTATAATATTTTTCGACAACATTTACAAACACTTGGCCTCGGCGATTGTTTTTTAAAAAACCACCTACCCGAAAACAAAGATAGTGGCGACAACGTGCCTACCTCTAATGTCGGTGACCTAGACACAGTGCAAAGCTACACTAGATGTACACATAACAGGGGAAAGGCCCCAGTGACAAAAGTGTTCAATCAACAAATAACACTCCAAAAATTATGACATCCTAGAGAATCTCTCCAACGACCCACGACATCAAAAAAGAAACTTAGAGTTATTCAAATAGAGGAGGAGATAACAACCCTCATTAATCTAAAATTGATAGTTCTCACAATCTTCTAGTAGAGAAGAAGAGGAAAATAAATGTGGGGCAGGCAGAGGAGCCGAAAATTCAAAGTGAGAACATGGAACTTGGCATTGATCTGGATAGCATGCTCTGCTACCTTGATCAGCCCGAAGACACCATCTAGCATAGCCATCCAATGGACATATCCATTACCAAATTTTTTTATGAAGATGAATCCTTCGTGTTCCAAAGCCCTGTTTTTGATAGCCAGTCCAAAAAATTGATAATTGAGAAAAAATATGTAAAAAAAAAGAAAGGAAAATCTCGTTCAGAGCTTGACCTTGGCAACATGTGTTCATCCCAAATCTATCAACTTCACAATGAAAACGGAGAATCACTTCATGATTCCATTGGAGGCATCGAGGAAAAAAATGCTAGACTAAGGACCGGGTCAAGTAATTGGAAGAGACTTTGATTCCTATGCCATTTCTTGTAAATCCTTTGGTAATAGTCATGTCTGCCACCCCCACAGCCAACGTAAAAGAATATTCCACCCTTCTCTCATCCTGTAGAGGATATGTGGAGAATAATATCAAGAAAAGAATGGAACTGGTTACCGAGGCATGGAAAACATCACAAACCATCACTTCCCTTGGAACCAGGGCACATAGTTTTCTCGAACATTTGTAGGTGGAGTTAAAAGATGAAGAAAATTTCTTTTTAAAAATGGTCCTTCCTTTTGGAAGCATTGTCAACAATATGACAGAAACGAAAATAAGAGAACAAGATATTCCATCCAAAAGTCGGATCGGTCAATTGAATGCATGTTGGAAAGAAAAACTGAATAACCTACATCTCTTTGTTCAGTCATGTGAACAAGCCATATCGAAGAAAGATAAATTATTCACAAGGTTGTCAAGAATAAATTTAGCCGGAAAAACCAACGACTTCCAAGACCTCGAATTAATCGTAAACTTCTTTCCCTTAACTAGGCAAGATTTTGATAAACAGGTTGTTATGTTTAAGGCCTTGTCTCTGGAAAAGTTTTACAACATCCTTCAGTTTGATCAAGCTTGCATCGACAACTGCCTAGTCAAATATTTAGTATAGAATGAGGAAATTCATTAGGATCTGTGTAATCTTTCTATCGACTTTTGAGAATTAGAAAATGATATTTTCAACATAAAAATCCAGAATGAAATCAACGTCGTCCCAATGAGAAGCAGGGAATTGAAGCAGGCCATTGACAAAAGGAAACAAGCAATTGTCAGGATTCCAGCAGCCGTCAACGACATCATTGAAACCACAGTTGCTGGAGATATCAATGAAACGATAGCCGCAAGAAAATATCCAAAGGGCTCGATGTACCCTCACTTTAATTCTATTGATCACACCCTGCTTTGTTTATCAACAAAATTATTCCACTTTTTTAAATAGAGATGTGTAGGAAAACACTTATATGTTCCAATTTATTGTTTTTGCAGGTATTGCACTCTATCTTCTTTATACAGTCTTGTTTCTTGTACATATTTCTCTAATGGTCCGAGGGAGCCTCAATCCTAGTCTACATGACAAATGCATTGAAATTTCAATTTATATGTAACAAACTTTAATTTTTTTGTATATTTCAAAATTTCCAGTAGTATGTAACAAACTTTTATTTTTTGACATATTTCTAATAAAATTATTTTCTTATATCCTTTTAAATTTATGTCTTCATACATTTTTATCTTTCACCAGTCTATATGACAAATGCATTTAAATTTTTATATGTAACATACTTTTATTTTTATTTTTATATTTCAAAATAAATGGTGCTCTACATGCCAAGCATCATTTACTTATGCCCCATGTTCCCTGATATACATGTTACACACAACTTTTCCGTGATATACATTTCACAATTTCCAGTAGTATGTAACAAGCTTTTATTTTTTACATATTTCAAATAAAACTATTTTCTTAACTCCTTTTAAATTTATGTCTTCATACATTTTTATCTTTCACCAGTCTATATGGAAAATGCATTTAAATATCCAATTTGTTTCTTCCACTATGAACAAATTTGTAGTTTGTTATATACTTTCAAAAAATAAATGGTGCTCTACATGCCAAGAGTCATTTACTTATGCCCCATGTTCCTCGATATACATGTTGCACACAACATTTCCATGATATACATTTTGCACTGAACACTTCCATCATTTACAATTCAACCCCATTTTCCACAATTTTCTTTCTAACCTCATTGGCAGGGACTATGTTGCACACAACCTTGTTATACATTGACACATAATTTAGTATTCATACCTGCGTCAATATGAGGATGACATCAATGCCCAATTCAAACAATAACATGCCTTCCCATAACAAGAACATGTCCAAGAGAAAGAAAATTTCGACGACCATAGGAAGAAATAACATCAGACACTTGTGTTTCTATATGTTATTTCATTTTTGTTATCTTGTTGTTTTTTACCCCAACATTGTTGAATAATCAAATACTGAGTGAAGATCCTGTGTAATAATATACTTTTATAAACATCAAACTATGTATGGAGATATGATGGTGATAATTGGTAGATACTTTTATAAACATCAAACTTTGTATGGAGATATGATGGTGATATTTGGTAGATTAGGTGGTGATGGGTGACGAGTTGTTCTAGTTGATTGGTTAGAAGATTTTAATGGAGTGTATTGGCTATTATTGGATATTTTATTTTCCACACTATTTATATGTATTTTAGACTTATAAGTGACCTGGGTGTGGTAAGTTTGATCTAGGGGTATGCTCATAATTTGTGTTAACCATTTATCCATGGAAAATAGTGAAAGATCAACCAAACAAGAACCAAAGATGGGTCATATGGGTCAAACAGTATACTACCCCTACTAAATTTTGTTATTGTCTTGATAGGAACATGGCATACATAAGAGGGACATCAACAATGTGCATCATGAAAAAATTTATTGACATTTTTACCATCCTCACCAACAGTGATTCAATCATTTTTAAAGGTTGGATCCTCTTGGAATGAAAGGAATGGAGATATTTGTAGGGCATTGTGATATCCAATTCCAAGTTCTTTATTATTGTCAAGGGAATCAAGGAAGTGAGGCTCTATAATCATATAGGTAGTTATGCAAATGAATATTTCAGAGTTATAGAGTTATATAGATTGGTAAGGTAAACTCATCTCTTACACTTGGATATTTTCAAGCATGATATTAGGGGAATAATCTTGGAGATTTATTCTAGGATAACTTGGAGGGGGATATAATCTTAGACAACCCTCTGATTTGTATGTATTTTTTCACTATTACTTTATGAGGCTTGGGATTGGGCATGGTGACCTTGTGGCTATCCTCTAAACCCTGGGAAATATGATACTTCCTTACTATGGGAGGGAATTTTGACAAATTCAATTAGAGGCATAGTAATTTTAAGTTTACTAAACTTATAGCTAATATCAAAAGCTAGAGGTACCATAGGGTCTACATCCAGGGTATTGGGTCTACATCCATGGTATTGGTTTTTTTACAATAATCTTGTCCAAGATAGGATTTTATTGAGGATCTACAAGAATTTTCTCATATTTTCAATACCTCATGTCCCAATGGATGTGGGGCCTCCTAATGATCTTCTCTGACTAGAACTCTTGGATTCTTGATATTAGCAATATTCAATGCTACTTCTTTATTTGGAGCATCAACCACCTTTTCTTCATTTCTTATTTTATTTCCATTCCCTTTAAAATCACCTTCCCTTTTAAAATTTTGGCATGTAAGGGGCCATAAATCACACATTCTTCTTACTTTTTCAATGATGTTATTGAACACAGTCTTCATCTAAACATGAGTTACATAAAAAAGTAGATTTCCGTTCATAAAAATGTGCTCGTTTAAAACATTTCTCCCTCTTCTTCTTTTAGAGGTTTATTAACTGGAGTATTGAACAAAGGGCCACTATCAACTATAAATGTTCAAGATGGAATATCATATTTAGGTCCATGTGATGGCCATCTAGGCCATGATCCTCTAGCTCATAGTACCTTTCATACTTGAGGGTGAGGCAGGGGGAGGTATAATTATATTGGCCTAATTTTTGAAATATGTGGGGGGTATTTTTTCTCTATACTTGTTTTCTTTTTGCATTACACTTGGAGGTTTTCTAAAAGGGGGTTGGTTATGCATAGGATGGTTATGGACCCTAGGAGAAACTCCCAAAGAGGAATGGGAAGATAGGCCTTTATTTACTTTGATTAAGTATTTGTCCATAGATCTTAATAACTTGGTAAATTACTCCATAAATATGGTTTCTTGAATAGAAAATAAATCTACAGGCTCATGTCCCCTCCTCTTATTAGGGAAATCTGTTTTTTCTAGGAGTATTTCCTAGTTTTGACTTGTATATTGGAGGCTCTCATGTTATTTTCTATATATTTAGAGTCATTGAGCATAGCTTCCGAGTTGAATAACCTAGATTTCCAAATATACAACTTTTATTCATAGAAATTGTGAATAACTATGTCAAATTTGATTTTTTTTAGTGGTATGTTATTTTTCCAGCAAAATATAAGGTATACGTTTATGTTTGTGCAAGTGTTGAGCACCTTTATGATGGAATTTCATTCCAAAAACTTGTATACTTTAAGAGATTTTTTTGTTCTAGTGCGGTGTATTTTTTGGAAATAGATAATATTAATTTTATATATTTTTAAAATTATCAAAGTCAATATATCATTTAATTACAAGAGATTTTGTTCATGCAGGGTAAGAGGGTCTTAACATGATCAAAAGAATTTTATTTTTTTCATATTGTAGATATCAGTCTCCTCTAGTGTAGCATATAACTCATTCTAGAAATGGTTAAGTCAAAAAAAGGTTATAGAGAAAATAAGAGAGGCATGTGTTCTAGGATTTTTATATATGCGAAGACAAAAATAGATTAAAAATAATAAACAATATTAATTTTTCTTTTAAAAAGTTATATACTTGGAATATGCATACTCGACTCTATCTATGTCTTTTGTTTCGTCAACAACTTAATTTTGTATCCTATAGAAAAATAACGTCAAAAATAGAGATATGGAGAGGTATTTACAAAAATGGAGGTTTTTATCAATTTGCAGACCGAACCACTAGGTTTATCATATCGAACTTAAATTCGAAGCGACCAAGTTAGCACACACGTTTTCAATCCTGCCCCAAAAAACTTGAATTCAAAAGAGCGTGCATGTGTTCTTAAGAGAACACACCCTTTCTTAAGGTTTCACACATGCTATTGGAAAT
Source organism: Picea sitchensis (assembly GCA_010110895.2). Classification (NCBI taxonomy): domain Eukaryota; kingdom Viridiplantae; phylum Streptophyta; class Pinopsida; order Pinales; family Pinaceae; genus Picea; species Picea sitchensis. The sequence goes on along the minus strand of SNQJ01S0205002.1, from coordinate 10,362 downwards.
CGCACATTTTCCTAAGAGTGTGCATGCTTTCATCAAAGCACGCATTTTCCCTGATAACCCATTTATTATTTCACACCCCCC